>WAAF01011361.1:0-54563 GCA_013400475.1 Tricholaema leucomelas | reverse complement strand
GCGCTGTGTTGGTGGTTCCACAGCTCTGTGGTTCCATAGCTCTGTGATGGCTCTGTGACTCCACAGCTCTGTGGTGGCTCTGTGGTTCCATAGCTCTGTGGTGGCTCTGTGGTTCCATAGCTCTGTGGTGGCTCTGTGGTTCCACAGCTCTGTGGTGGCTCTGTGACTCCACAGCTCTGTGATGGTTCTGTGACTCCACAGCTCTGTGGTTCCATAGCTCTGTGATGGTTCTGTGGTTCCCCTTGCATTGAGTATTTAGCAGCCCAAGCCCTCAGCCATTTGTCTCTTCACCCACAGGGTTTGCCTTGCAGGGTGGTAAGTACCTGGCAGCATGGTGGCTCCAGCCAGCCCCCTGGCTGCAGGGCACTGCGATGGTAGCTGGCAGGTGGGCACCCACTGCCAACCTCTTCCCCTCCAACTGGCATCCCTCTCAGGCGTGGCAGGGGTTTCCTCACCTGCAATGTCTCTCAGGGCCGTGGCAGAGGAGCAGGCACTGGAGAGGTGTCACTGGTTGCTCACCATTGGTGCTCAGGATGGCCCAGCTGGGGGCCAGTGAGGAGCAGCTTCCCTGGGTGCAGTGTGGGCTGGGCAGAACTCGCAGTCAATGTCCCCAGGGGGGCTTGAGGCATCAGCCTGTGCCCTGAGGAGCTTGACTACCTCCTCTCGTGTGCCTGGGGTGCCCTGGGTGTGTGTGCCAGGCTGCTTTGAGTCAGACTACAGTCCCCAGCCTGAGGAGCCTTGCAGCTTGCTTTGAAGCCATCATCTGCCTCCTGATGCTTTCCACCAGCTTCTTACCTCAGCCTTCCTCCAGCTCCCTGCTCTCTCCAGGGCTTACACAGCTCTTGCCCCATTCCCACCCACTGTGGTTCTCTCCCAGCCCCTAGGTTGTCCTCTGGGGCTGCTCTGGGACAGCCCTGCCCGAACAGGTCCCTTTGTCCTTCACCCTCAAGGCAGGGCTGGGCAGCTGCTGGCTCCAGTGATGGTGATGGCTTTGACTTCCCCTGGGGCTGGCAGCAGCGTGGGCAGGGGCCATGTCCCTTCTGCTCCATCAGCAGAGCAGCCCCCCACGAGGTATTTATAGGCTCAGCAATGTTATAGCCCTGCCAAACTCTTACTGAAACGGGCTCAGTGTGTGACACAGCAGAGAGGGGTTTAATGGCACAGTTCCTCTGCGGTGGCAATGGAGCTGACGCTCCCTCAGCGTTTCCCTCAGCCAGTTAATGCCCTCACGGCAGAGAGGCACAGGGAGATGCCTGCTCCGCGGGCTCGGCTTGGGGCTCGTGGGCTTGGGCAAGTCGTTGAGATGGGCACTGGAGCCAAGCCCTCACTGCCCAGGGCTGCTGGGACCTGCTGCCTTGCACCTGCGCCTGGCCCCGCCTGAGCTGCAGGGCTGGTGGTGCCTCTTGGCAGCTCCTGGGGATGCCCTGGCAGGGGCAACTCAGAGCCCAGAGAGCCTCCACCTAGGGCAGATCTGCCGAGGCAGCTCAGGCTCAGGGCTAGTGTTGGAACTGGGTACAGTTTAAGGGAGAAGGGCTCAGGAAGGGTCAGTTTGGGTATCTCCATAACCTCCCCTCCTTTTGCCTGAGCTACACACTGCTGCTGCTGCTGCTTTGGGAAGAGGTCAGAGTGCAGGAAATGCTTTTATCAGTGCTGAAGCACGAAGGTCTTCTCAGCCTGTCAGCTGGTGAGCACTGGTGACATTCCTGCCCCAGGCCCCTCTTCCTGCCTGTAGAAGCCTGGGAGGTGGGGAAATGGATTTCATGGCAGATGTAGGTTTGGGTTGTGCTTTCTGAGCAGCATGCTGGGTGCCCTGGGGGCTGGAGGAGCACAGCCCCATGGCAGCAGCATGGCTGGAGGAGCACAGCACCATGGCAGTACCAAAGCTGGAGGAGCACAGCCCCATGGCAGCAGCATGGCTGGAGGAGCACAGCACCATGGCAGTACCAAGGCTGGAGGAGCACAGCCCCATGGCAGCAGCATGGCTGGAGGTGCACAGCCCCATGGCAGCAGCATGGCTGGAGGTGCACAGCACCATGGCAGTACCAAGGCTGGAGGAGCACAGCCCCATGGCAGTAGCATGGCTGGAGGTGCACAGCACCATGGCAGCACCATGACTGTTGTCCTCTGGCCCAGGTCAGAGTGAGGAGGTGTATGTGGCCAGCACAATGGCATGTGGGGCAGCAGGGCTGGGCAGCAGTAGGGGCACCTCAGCTCCCGATGAGCAAAGCAATCACTGCCCAGGGCTGGCTGGGCATGGGAGCCCTGCACCAGCAGGCCAGATGGGATTTGAGCAGAGGGCATGAGCAGAGCAGCCCTTCTGCTGCCTGGCACAGGAGCACTGGGAGGCCAGGTGATGGGCTGTGAGCCACGGGGAGCCTGGCCCCATGTGAGGTGGGCATGGGAGGCACCCGAGGTTTGGAAGTGGCTGCTGCTGGGGAGCCAAGGGACAGTGTGGGGCTTCGGATCTGGGGGAGCAGCTGTGCTGTGACCATGCCCAGAGCCCTTTGACATCTCCACTCTTCTGCTTGGAGCTGTGAGCTGGGCAGGGAAGCCTTCCCCTCCCCTTCCTTGGCAGCCTCTGGACAGGGCACCTGTGATGCAGACAGAGACGGTCCTGGGCCTCCATGGCCCCTGGGCGAGCTGGCCAGAGGCTGTTGGCCAGGAGGAGCCCAGCACCCTGCTCAGCCTGGTCCACTGCCCACAGCCAGGCCCTTGCACAGACAGCCTGGAACCTGGAAATGTTCTGCTCTAGAAAAACGTCCTCCACAGAGCCCAACCTGCCCTGCACAGAGCCCAACCTGCCCTCCACAGAGCCCAACCTGCCCTCCAGCAGAGCTGCTGCTGCTGAGCTGCAGCCTCAGTGCTGCACCTGGGCACCAGCAGCTGGCAACATGGTGGCACCTCATGGGATCAAGGACCTGGCCAGGGAGTGCAGATGGAGCCTGTGGCTTTGGAGAAGCATCTCCTGTGATGCCATGGGTATCTCCAAGCACCCAGCCCTCCTGCCCTTGGCTCTGCAGGCTTCCCTTTGCCTTCTGCCAGCTCAATCAGCTACCCTTTGGTGGAGATTGCAGTGGACAGGGGGCTGAAGGTGGCTGTGAGGTTCTGGGGCAGCATCTCTGCCCTGCTCTCCTCCTGTCTGAACCTTTTTGGCTTCCGCCACTCCTGACAGTCTACCCCAGGCAGGCTGCCCAGCCTGCTGGACCCTTCATCCTTCCCACTCCCAGATGTTTTCTGGACACTTTTTCCTCTCCCTCTGGTGGCTTCATATCCTGAGATCAATGCTGAGTGATCTCCTCCTCTTCCTTGCTGTACTGTCCCTTAGGACAGACCATTCAGCTTGCTCCTCCTCCTCCTTTTCCACTTCATTAATGAGTCTCTTTGCACTAAGAAGTCGTGATAGCTGCCAGGGGACCCGGGAGGACTGTGCAGAGCAGCAGGGAGGCCACCAGCCCAGCTCCTGCGCTCAGGGCATTGGGGTGCTGGCTTTGGGATGCTGCTATGGTTGCCTGGGTGCTGGCTGGGTCACTGGCGTGAGGTGTGTGGGGCCAGAGGGCTGTGCCAGGCAGTGATGTTCTGCACTTGCTGCCCTGCAGTGGCAGGAGGCAGGGAAGTCAGTTTTAGGCAGCTGCCCACTGCTCTGTTGTGCCCTGTCTCTGCCATGCATGGAGCTCCTTGCCCTGCTGCATGGCTAGAGGGTAGGCAGCCCCTGGAGTGGCCTCTCAGCTCCATCCACAGGGCCCCTTAAGCTCCCACACAGGCCTGTGTGTCCCACAGGATGTTTCCACTGGCCCGAGTGGGCTCCAGATCCAGTGGGCACCTGGCATGGCTCCAGCCCCTCGCCCAGCAGCTGGTCCCATGCTGGTTGGTAGCAGAGGGGTCTGGGCAGCAGCCAGGCGTGGTTCAGAGCGAAGTGCACTGTCCAAACACGTCCTGTGGGCACTGCTTTGGTGTCTCAGCTGAGCTGGGTGGGCAGGGCTGCTCCTGTTGCCACCTCTCACACAGGCACAGAGCTTTCCTCTTCCGCTTCCTTCCCACTTCCCTTCTCCAGCAGACCCCAGCCCCTTCCTGAAAGTATTCCTTCCCCCCGGACTGTTGCCCTCCTGCCCTGCTCTGCTCTGCTCTGCCCAGGCAGCAGCTGCCTCTGCCAGGCTCCCTTCCGGCAGGCACTCCCCGTGTGCCATCTCAGCGGCAGCCCTGCGGCAGCTGCGGCCGAGCCCGCGGGAGGGGGAAGGTGCCTGGGTGGCAGCCCTGGGGGTGCTGGGTGGTCCAGGGGGCTAACGGCAAATTTCTGTCTGCTTCTGGTGGGGCTCGTTTGACCTCTCAAAGTTGCTGCGGGCACCCCTCCTGCAAGGTGGTGCTGAGAGGGTGCAGCTGCCCGGCTGTGCTCCGCGGGAGCCCTTGGGGGTCCTGCTCACCAGAAGCACGTTGGAAGGTGCCCTCGGGCCCATGGCAGCCTGCCTCTGCCAGCTGCCCTGCCCTGTGCCGCCGGCCGTGGTGCTGAGCAGGAGCCTTGCTCCCCCTGCATGCGGCAGGCTCTGCCACCTGAGTGTCCCGCAGGCATGGAGGGTCCTGGGGACAGGCTGGGGGTGGGCTGGAGTTGCAAACCCCTTTGTTGCCTGATAGGAGGGGACTGACTCACTGCTCTCCCATGCTGCCATCAGCAGATGGATGATTTAATCACCTAGCAACCAAAATAACGTCAGGTGAGCAGCGCTTCCCGCTCTGCTCCCAGCCCACAGCCCCTCTGCCAGGCTGGCGCCAGGACCAGGCTACCCCCGGCAGCCCCCAGTCCCTGGGCGTGCCTGGCATGCGGCTGGCAGGGAGCCTTCTGCTGCCAGCCCCAGCAGAGCAGCCTGCAGGGCCGTGCCGACCATCACGGCCGCCCCCAGCAGCCCAACGGCAGCGGCTCCCGGAGCCGGTCAGGAGGGCAGGGCAGCTGCAAGGGAAGGTGAACGGCTCACCCCCAGCCCCCCCAGAGCAGCCAGGTCTGCAGCACCGCCTGGGCAGGCTACTGACTCTGGAGCACCCAAAGGTCTTGTGTGAGAAGAGGAAGGTTAGAATCATAGATTCAGTCAGGGCTGGAAGGCACCACAAGGAGCAGCCAGTCCCAACCCCCTTGCCATGCCCAGGGACACCCTACCCTAGAGCAGGCTGCACACAGCCTCAGCCAGCCTGGCCTGAAACACCTCCAGCCATGGGGCCTCAACCCCCTCCCTGGGCAACCCATTCCAGCCTCTCACCGCTCTCCTGCTCAACAACTTCCTCCTCACCTCCAGCCTGACTCTCTCCACCTCCAGCTTTGCTCCATTCCCCCCACTCCTGCCACTCCCTGACAGCCTCAAAAGTCCCTCCCCAGCTTTGTTGTAGCCCACTTCAGATCCTGGCAGGCCACAAGAAGGTCACCTGGGAGCCTCCTCTGCTCCAGCCTGCACAGCCCCAACTCTTTCAGTCTGTGCTCACAGCAGAGCTGCTGCAGCCCTCTCAGCATCCTCCTGGCCCTGCTCTGGACACTCTCCAGCATCTCCACAGCCCTCTTGTAAGAACTGGACAGAGTACTCCAGGTTTGTGCCCAGGACCTCCAGAGCACAGTGAAGCTTCTGGCAGGTGAAACCAGGGGGCTTTGGATGGGATCCACTGACCCCTTGGCACCCATTCTGTGTGTGCCCCACTGCTTCATGGACTCTGAGCATCCTTGGCTCCTGCCCAGCCCTCTTGCTTGGCACCTTCAAAGCAAGAGAACAACAGCAGCATGGATGTGTTTGTTCCAGTTCTCCCATCACAGGCAGGGAATTGCCTGCCCACCCTGCCCATGTTTGTGGCACAGTCCTGACACTGTCTATCCTGTGCTGCCCGAGGTGGCACTTACCTCCTGGTGGCTCCAGCCACCCCCAAAGCTTCTTGGCATGGGGCTACTACATCCCTGCAGGATGGGATCACTACAACTCACCCTGCAGGTGATGAGACCTCCCGAAGCAGGGCCTGAGGTGAGCAGGCAATCAAGTGCTGGGCAGGGGAAGGCTTGCCCCAGCCTGGCCCAGCAGGGCAGGGAGGTGTGAGCAAGCCCCTGGGCTGTTCGTGCCACCCCTTTGGAGCCAGCTGCACTCCCTCTGCTGCAGCCTCCTCCGTGGCTCCTGGCACGGGTGCATGTGGGAGGTGGTGCAGCAAGGACACATCTGCCCAGGCCACAAGCTGCAGCACCCCTGGGAGCCTGCACCGCTGGGCTGCCTGGGGCACCACCAGGGCGGGCTCAGGGCGCTCGCAGCCCTCGGGGCAGCCAGCGGCTGGCCGGGCCGGGGGCTGGGGGGAGGGCTGAGGAGAGGCCACTGCTCCGCCAGACACCGGCCCTGGCCCATGCCTTCCCCGCCTGCAGAAGCAAACACCCGGGCAGGGTGCAGCTGTGCCAGGCCAGCCTCGCTGAGCGGGCAGCAGGGAGCTGCTGCTGCCCTCCTCCAGCCAAGGCAGGCTGAAGGACGCCAGGCAGTCGCAGTGCCCGGGCAGGGGACGGGCTGGTGGCGGTGCTGCGGCTGGTGGGGACCAGAGGAGGGCTGTGTAAATAGGGCAGCCCAGCTGGCAGCTGCTCTTTGTGGGACGCAGCCGATATAATTAGCTGGCACGGCCCGTTCCGCGCCGCGCTCTGCCAGCCCCGCTGCCGCCGCGGCCCCCGGAGACCTGCAGCCCTACTTCGGAGCGGGGCAAGGGGAAGCCACCGCCAGCTGCGGGGCCCCAGGAAGCTCTGGGTGGTCTCCTTGCTAGATGAGCGCCTTGTGAGCTTTGGTGGCCTGCGAGAGAGCAGTCAGTGGGGCGGTGCCAGCAGGAGCGGAGCAGGGCCAGCACTCATCAGGAGCTGAGCAGGGCCAGCACCCATCACTGCACACCCACAGGAGCTGAGCAGGGTCAGCACCCATCACTGCACACCATCAGGAGCTGAGCAGGGCCAGCACCCATCACTGCACACCCACAGGAGCTGAGCAGGGTCAGCACCCATCACTGCACACCCACAGGAGCTGAGCAGGGCCAGCACCCATCACTGCACACCATCAGGAGGAGGTGACCCAAGCCAGAGCCTGGCACAGCAGCCTGCAGGGCACCAGTCTGGCCTCTCTGAGCCAGAGTCCCTAGGCCAATGAGCCCCTCCAAGTCAGGCACCTAACCTCCTAGTGGACCTGCCAGGCTGCCTTGGCACTGCCCCTGCAGAGCCTTGTCCCTCAAAGCATCCTGGGAGAGCTGCAGGCATGCAGAGGCTCCTGGTGGCATCCACCTCTTACCCTGCTGCTGAGGTGCAGCTCCCTGCTCCCGCTGGTCCTGTGCCTGCTGTGGTTTGGCTGTGTTCCCCCCTGCTCAGTGTGCCAGCTCCTCTCTGCCCACCCTCTGATGTTCTCATATTGGTCGATTAATGACCACGACCTAGGCACTAAGTGGCTGCCCATCGATTGCTGCCCAGAGTGTTCTGCACAACCCTGCACAGTGCCAACCAGTTCTGCACAGTGCCAATCTGTTCTGCACAGCCCTGCACAGTGCCCATCAGTTCTATACAGCTCTGTGCAGTGCCAGTCTGTTCTGCACAGCCCTGCACAGTGCCAACCAGTTCTGTACAGCTCTGTGCAGTGCCAGTCTGTTCTGCACAGCCCTGCACAGTGCCAACCAGTTCTACACAGCCCTGTGTAGTGCCCATCAGTTCTGCACAGCCCTGCACAGTGCCCATCAGTTCTACACAGCCCTGTGTAGTGCCCATCAGTTCTGCACAGCCCTGCACAGTGCCCATCAGTTCTGCACAGCTCTCTGCAGTGCCCATCAGTTCTGTACAGCCCTGTGTAGTGCCCATCAGTTCTGCACAGCCCTCTCTGCTCATCAGTTGACCACCCTGGGCTGGGCCTGCCAAAGAACCTGAGCTGCTGCCATTTGGGAACTCCTGCTCTGTGCTGCTGACGTCAGAGCCATCAAAGCCGATGGGCTTGCCCCTGCCAGCAGCCAGGACCGTGTCTGGCATCTCCACTCCTCCTGCCACTTTCTGCTTCTCCACAGGGCTGGGCCCAGGCCAAGCACCCACCAGTTCCACCAGGGTGCCTGTGCCGAGCTGCCCTGCGGGGCAGGCTGCTCCATCCAGCTGTGTGTGCTCCCTGCACCCTGCTCCGGGGTGACAAAGGTGCTGAGGGACTGCAGCACCTCTCTTAGGTGGAAAGGCTGAGAGCATTGGGGCTGTTGAGGCTGGAGAAGAGCAGCCTGAGGGGAGCTCAGCAGTGCTGATCGATACCCACAGGGTGGCTGTCAGCAGGATGGCACCAGGCTTTGCTCAGTGGTGCCCCAGGTGATAGGACAAAGGGTAAGGGACACAAACTGGGACATCAGAAGTTCCATCTAGACATGAGGAAAAGCTTCTTTAGGGGTGCTGGAGCCCTGGGGCAGGCTGCCCAGAGAGGTGGTGGAGTCTCCATCTCTGGAGACATTCCAAACCAGCCTGGATGTGTTTTCGTGTGCCCTGCTCTGGGTGACCCTGCTCTGGCAGGGGGTTGGACTCAGTGGCCTGGAGAGCTCCCTCCCAACCCCTCCCTGCTGCGGTCCCTGCCGGTGCCTGCCCTAGGCTGCTGCCGAACCAACCGAGACACAGGTCAGAGAAGGGGTTTAGGTCCAGAGGGCTCTTTCTGCTGCCCTCCTGCTTGCTGCTGGAGCTGCGAGGTGGCTTTGGGGCTGCTTTGACCTTCGTTTCTCAGAGGGGATGTTTGTGCACAGCAGAGTCGGCGCTCAGGGCTTCAGGCTGCTGTCCCCAGCAATCTCCAGTCTGAGGGCAGATGGGTGAGCTGCAGGGCTCGGCCTTGGCACGGGGACCCTCCTGCTCCTCTCGGCACACCGCTGCTGCCCCTGCTCGGCCGTGGCTCACTCCAACAGGAGCTCCTGGGAGCTGCTGCTCCTCAGCTCTCCGGATGTGCTACCCAGGAGTGTGCCTGTGCCTGCCTGGGCAGGGCTTGGATCCCCCTCCCACCGCGCCACAGTTTGTGGTCTTGCCACTGCCCACATCTGCACCGGGCAGCACTGCCCTGGGGCTCCTGGCAGCTATGGGCCACCTCCAAGCCAGGGCTGACAACAGGCAGCAGGAGAAAAGAGAAGGTAGAGATGGACCTGAGCTGGATTGTTGTGTGGCCCTGCTCTGGCAGGGGGGCTGGACTGGATGATCTCTTTGGGTCCCTTCCAACCCCTGACATCTGTGAGCCCATGGCAGGCAGCTGCTTGGACATCTCTCACCCTGGGCAGGCAGTGAGCCCCTAAAGGGGTGCTTGGGGCACGTCAGGACCTTTGCCACGAGAAGGCACAGCAGGTTGTGGCTCTCAGGGAGCTTGGTGCAAGAAGAAGCCTTGGGTTGCCCTTGGTGCTGGTGCTTGTTGGTGCCTCGAGCAGCAGGGTGCAAGTGGGTGCCTTGGTGAGCTGGCCTGGGGGTGCATCAGGGCTGCCCTGCCTCAGTGCTGGCACAGGGGCATGTCTGAGGGTGCCTGATAGCAGCCTGTGGTGAGACCACAGTGTAGGAGAGTCATTAGAACCCCCCAAGGCTTCCCTGGCCCTACAGGCTGTGATAGAGCTGCTGTGGCAGGGGTGGGAGTGGGGCAGGATGCTGCTGGTGGCTGCTGTGGTGTGTGGCATGTCCTGGCCTTGGCACTGCTGCTGGATGGCAGGGTGGGCTGTAAGGGGGCATTCTTGCCAGCCTGGTGACAGACCTCACAACCAGTGCAGCTGGCAGCTAGGGCTCACCTCTCTCTGAGCCCAGCCCAGATGGCACTTGAAGGTGCCCAGTGCTCTACCCCACACAGGGGGTTGCTGTGTGCAGGGCAGCCAGGGAGAGCCCCAAGTCCAGCCCTTCCCTGCCTCTCCCCTGGCATCAGAGCAGCTGCTGGCCCAGCACAAAAGCCCTCAGAGACCCTCCTACTTCACCTGGGGGGAAAGAACTGGCATCTTCCTTGGCATGTTTCAGTTCCCAGTGCCCTCCCTCTGCAGCTGTGATAGGATGCCCTGCTGGCCAGGCTGATGCTTCTGTGCAGCTGGGATCCATTTGCTGTCTCCTCCAGCAGCTGGGCAAGGCACTGCCCCTCAGAGAGCCCTTGTGCCCTCTGCCCCCTGCACCTCACCTGGTGCTGCTCAGACAGGAGAGTTTCACAGGGAGGAGGAAGGAGAAAGTCCAAACCTGTGACTTTGAGGCGGTCATCCTAGGTCTGAAGGAGGCTCTGTCTCTCCTGTTTTCCCAGGGGCCTCTCCCCTTGAGGTAGGAAGAGGAGGAGGACAGGGATCACAAGGTCATACAATACCAGTTTGGAAGGGGCCTCAAGGATCTTCTGGTCTGAGCCTTCTTGGCAAAAGCATGGCCTAGACAGGATGGCTCAGCCCCTGCCCAGCTGAGTCCTTGAGTGTTCAGTGCTGGGGAATGCAGCACTGCCCTGGGGAGGTGACAGGAGCCAGCAGTGGGCACTGGCAGCACAGAAGGCCAAGGGCAGCCTGGGCTGCATCCAGAGCAGTGTGGGCAGAGCTGCAGAGAGGAGATCCTGCCCTCTGCTCTGGGGAGACCTCAGCTGCAGGGCTGGGGCCAGCTCTGGAGCCCTCAACACAGGAGGACTTGGAGCTGCTGGAGAGGCTCCAGAGGAGGCCACCAAGAGGAGCAGAGGCTGCAGAACCTCCCCTGTGGGGACAGGCTGGGAGAGTTGGGGCTGTGCAGCCTGCAGGAGAGAAGGCTGCAGGGAGAGCTGAGAGCAGCCTTGCAGTGCCTGAAGGGGCTGCAGGAGAGCTGGGCAGGGACTTTGGAGAAGGGCTGAGAGTGGCAGGCTGAGGGACAATGGCTTTGAGCTGGGAGAGGGGAGAGGGAGAGGGGAGAGGAGGAAGAAATTGTTGAGAGTGAGGATGGGGAGAGATTGGCACTGGTTGAGGGTGGAGAGACACTGGCACAGGTTGCCCAGGGAGGCTGTGGATGCCTCCTGCCTGGAGGTGTTCAAGGCAACCTGTGCTGGTGGGAGGTGTCCCTGCCCATGGCAGGGGGTTGGAGCTGGATCAGCTTTAAAGTCCCTTCCAAGCCAAACCACTCCAGGATTCTATGCTTCTACCACTGCAGGCCCTGGCAGTGCCTCTGGCACTTCGAAGGTGCTGTGCTGGCCTGGGGCTTGTCACCAGGTCTGGGAGCTCTTTGCTCTGCCTGCTCCATCCTCTCCCCAGCACAGAACAGACCACAGACCTCCTCCTACCTAAACTCAGCCTTGGCACAAGGGGAGCACAAACCTTTGCCTCCTCTAGATGCCACACAGCTGGAGCAAGAGTGTGGCCCCCGTGCCAGCGGCAGGGCTGGGGGCCGTGGGGGGCACACTGGGGGCTTTTGCCCCAGCCCTTGTGCTCAAGTGGCAAAGTGTGCAGTGGCAAAACCCTCTCCAGTGTCACCAACGTGTGCCTGAAGGTCCTCCCCTCTGGCACAGGCTGCCCAGGGAGGCTGTGGCTGCCTCCCTGCTAGGGGGTGTTCAAGGCCAGGCTGGATAAAACCTTGAGCAGCTGAGTCTAACTGAGAGGTGTCCTTGCCCATGGCAGGGGGATGGAGCAGGTGAGCTCTGAGTTCCCTCCCAGCCTGAGCCATTCTGTGATTATTTGGGGCCATAAAGAGCTTTTTATGGGTGTATAAACTCACCAAAGCTGAATTGCCTCTCAGCACCTCCAGAGCTCCAATCTGCCTTCAGCTGGCCAGGTTCACCTGGGGGATGAAGCTGCTCCCCAGTGGGTGCCTGTGCCGCTTACTGAGCCCCCCTCTGCCTCCACACTCTGCTTGCATTTCTGTGTTGGATGATCACAGAATGGGTTAGGTTGGAAGGGAGCTCAGAGCTCATCCAGTGCCAGTCCCCAGCCTTAGGCAGGGACACCTCCCGCTGGAACAGGTCACTCAGGGCCTCCTCCAACTTGGCTTTGAACACCTCCAGGGAGGTTGTGGAGCACACATCAAAGATCACATTCTGTGCTTTTGTGCTTCACAACCTCCCTGGAGGTGTTCAGGACCAGGCTGGGTTGGACAAGGCCCTGAGTGACCTGTTCCAGTGGGAGGTGTCCCTGCCTATGGCTGGGGGCTGGCACTGGCTGAGCTTTGAGCTCCCTTCCAACCTAACCCATTCTCATTCTGTGCCTGGCTGCATGCAGGTCCACACTGCCCAAGGCTCCCTGGCAGTCCCAGCACAGCGCAGAGCTGCTACCTAAGGCTCTCCTCCTGCCACAGCCCTCCCCCAGCCAGAGCCAGCTCCCTGCCACCTGTGCCCACCTGTGGAAGGAGACAAGGAGGAAGGCCAGGATGTGGCACCAGCAGCCTGAGGTGCCTGCTGCTGCCCAGCCCCTTGGTGTGGCTTGTCTCAGGAGAAGGAGGGTCCAACGTTGCCCTGAAGCAGTGCAGGTGGCCTCCAGCCTGGCACCAGGCTGCTCTTCCCTGGCAGCAGCAGGGAGGGCTGATCTCCCTGCCCTGCCTTCCAGTGGCCCCACTAAGCAGGTTGTAATTGCGTTAAACGCAAAGAAATGGCAACAGGGCTGGGAGCCGAACGGCCTGGGGACATCCTCTGGAGCCAGGGGAGCTCTGCAGAGGCGCAGGAGCCGCTGCGGGAGCTGGGCGGGTCGGGGGCGAGCCGCAGCTGGCAGCAGCGGGGCCGGCAGGGCAGGCTGGCAGGCAGCGCGGGGGCTCCGTGCTGCGGGGGGCTCGCAGCACCTTGCTGCCTTCAGAGCAGCTTCTAAGTGGCTGCTAAACGGCCCTGTCAGGAGCACGCTCATCTTCCCTTCCTAATTAGAGGCTCAGACAGTGATTTGTAATCCCTTCGGGCAGGAAGATCTTAGTGCCTGGCGCTGGAGGTTGGGCAGGGCGCGGGGGATGGCAGCAGGGAGCAGAGCTGGGCTCAGCCACCAAGGTGGCCCAGGCAGGGGAAGGCACCAGAGGCTTCCTGGACGTCCTTCGGTCTCTGCAAGAATCCTTCTGTCCTGTCCCTTAGGTCCTCTTCCTTTTCCCCTCGTGATGCCAAGTGTAAGGCAATCACCCTGGCAGCTCCAGCGGCAGGCTGGCCTGCAGCTCGGCTCCTGCCTGTCGCCAAGGCGGTGGAGGTGGCACAGTGGCACAGCTGGCAGAAGCCAGGGAGCTCTGCACCGCTGGTGAGCTGGCTGGGCATGGCTGTGGTGGCATTGGGCTGGGCCAGGCTCCAGGAAAGACCTCGGGGCAAACCCGTGCCAGCACGGGGCTGGTCCTAGGTGTGCTGCTCAGCATGGAACTGTAGAATCAGGCAGGTTGAAGAGAGCTCCAAGCTCAGCCAGCCCAACCTAGCCCCCAGCCCTGCCCAACCAACCAGACCATGGCACTAAGTGCCCCAGCCAGGCTTGGCTTCAACACCTCCAGCCACAGCCACTCCACCACCTCCCTGGGCAGCCCATTCCAATGCCAATCACTCTCTCTGCCAACAGCTTCCTCCTAACATCCAGCCTGGACTTGCCCTGGCACAGCTTGAGGCTGTGCAACCTGATCATAAAATGAGCTCAGGTTGGTCAGGCAGGACCTGCCCTTCCTAAACCCATGCTGGCTGGGCCTGATCCCTTGGCCACCCTGTAGGTGCTGTCCGATGGCACTCAAGGCAACCTGTTCCATGCCCTTGCCTGGGGCACTGAGGTCAGGCTGACAGCTCTGGAATTTCCTGGCCCTTCTTGTGGGTGGGATCACATTGGCAGCTTTCAGTCTTTGGGGACCCCTCCAGCGAGCCAGGACTGCTGATAAATGATGGAGAGTGGCATCTGCATTTCCCAGGCTGAGTCCTGGGAGCAGAAGGGGAGGCTGGAAAAAAAAACAAGCAGCTGGAAAATTCAGCTGCAGGGGAAGAAGAGAGCAGGGCAGCAGATGCACAGAGGGCAAGGGGGTGGGCACAGCAGGCTGCAGTGGAGCCAGGTTAGGTGGGCAGTTAAAGGAGGGCAGCATATGGGGGTGGGCTGGACTAGTGGTCATCAAGAGCAGCTTGTGAAGATCATAGAATCAATCAGGGCTGGAAGGGACCACAGGGACCATCCAGTCCCAACCCCCCTGCCATGCCCAGGGACACCCTACCCTAGAGCAGGCTGCACACAGCCTCAGCCAGCCTGGCCTGAAACCCTCCAGCCATGGGGCCTCAACCACCTCCCTGGGCAACCCATTCCAGCCTCTCACCACTCTCATGCTCAACAACTTCCTCCTCACCTCCAGCCTCACTCTCCCCACCTCCAGCTTTGCTCCATTCCCCCCACTCCTGGCACTGCCTGACAGCCTCAAAAGTCCCTCCCCAGCTTTTTTGTAGCCCCCTTCAGATGCTGGAAGGCCACAAGAAGGTCACCTGGGAGCCTCCTCTTCTGCAGCCTGCACAGCCCCAACTCTTTCAGTCTGTGCTCACAGCAGAGCTGCTGCAGCCCTCTCAGCATCCTCCTGGCCCTGCTCTGGACACTCTCCAGCATCTCCACAGCCCTCTTGTCCCAGGGGCTCCAGAACTGGATGCAGTACTCCAGGTGGGGTCTCAGCAGAGCACAGCAGAGGGGGAGAATCCCCTCCCTGGCCCTGCTGGCCACACTTCTGCTGCTGCAGCCCAGGCTCTGCTTGGCTTTCTGGGCTGCAAGTGCACACTGCTGGCTGCTGTTGAGCTTCTCCTCCAGCAGCACCCCCAAGTCCCTCTCCTCAGAGCTGCTCTCCAGCCACTCACTGCCCAGCCTGGATTGGTGCTTGGCGTTACCCAGACCCAGCTGAAGGACCTTGCAAGATGCTGCTGTGTGGCCCTTGGGCAGACCAAAGCATGCTCTAGAGGGCAAGCAGAGGTTGAGGGTGGAGGTGGAGGCTCACAAAGGGGTCACAGCAGCTTCTCTGCATGCTCAAGAGCAGTGGAGGGGAGAGTGGGTATGGTGTGGAGTGGGGCTGAGCCAGCAGACAGATCTGCTGCCCTTTTCCAGCCAGAGCCAGCTCCCTGCCACCTGTCTGCCAAGGGAGAACCCCAAGATGTGGCGTCAGACCTGCAGGCATGGGGGGACCATGAGGCTCTAGGATGGTTTGGAGTTATTAACAGCAGTGCCAGGCAGGATCAGTGCTTGGGGGGGCAGGGAGTAGCAGTGTGCTGAGGGAGGATGGCACAGCCCTCACCACTTGGCGAGAGGTGGCACTTGCTGCTGGTGTCCTTAGCACCACTTAATCTGGGACAAGCATCTCTGGCCTGCATGCATTGAGCTCTGCAAAGGTTAATGCAGCCACACAGCACGGAAGGGTCGTGGCAGTGGTGCAGGTGTGGCATGAAGAGCCTGGCCCTGGGTCATGCAGCCTTGGGGGGTGCCCACGAGGCCAGCCAGGGGGATGGAGCCATCCCAGGTCAGAAAGCAGAGAGGATGATGGAAGGAAACAGCCAGGAGCAGGGACTGGAAGGAGCAGCACTTGGCAGTAGCCCTCAGAAGGAAGTGTCTGTGGTGGTTCTGGAGACCCAGAGCAGCTCTGCCCACGGCTGAGCAGGGCTCCAGGGCTCTCAGGGATCCTGAGCAGGTAAACTCAGTCTTACTTCCAGCATCCCCTTAATAGGGCAAAGTGGTCTGGGACATTCTGAGAGCACAGAAGAGGGCATCTGCTTCTGCATCAGCCGTGGTGTGGCCAGCGGAGCGAGGCAGAGATGGTGCCCATGGACACAGCATTGGGGAGGCTGCACCTTGAGTGCTGGGCACAGTTCTGGGTCACTCTCTCCCAGAAGGACATTGAGAGGCTGCAGCAGGGCCAGAGAAGGGCAAGAAAGGTGGGAAAGGGTCTGGAGAAGAGCTGGGGAGGAGCAGCTGAGGGAGCTGGGGGGGGTTGGTGTGGAGAAGAGGAGGCTGAGGGCAGAGCTCATTGCTCTCTGCAGCTCCCTGAGAGGAGGCTGCAGGCAGCTGGGGTTGGGCTCTGCTGCCCAGGGTCAGGGGATGGAAGGGAAGGAAATGGCCTCTCTGGTTGGAGAGAAGGACAAATTTCTTTGGTGCCAGAGTGGTCAGGGATTGGCACAGGCTGCCCAGGGAGGTGGTGGAGTGCCCATGCCTGGAGGTGTTCCAGAACGGTGTGGCCATGGTGGGGCTGGGCTGAGGGTGGGACTGGATGATCTTATGGGACTTTGCCAACCCAAATCCTCTGTTCTTCTGATTCTGTGGTTTCTGCCCTAGTCCCAGCCCTCCAGAGCTGCCCTGGTACTGAGGGTACCAGGGGAAAGTGAGGGGCTGGCAGCTCACATGCCTGGGGACTTCAGAATCCACACCTCAGCTTTTGGTGTTCATTGCTGCAAAGCTCCACAGAGCTGCACCTCAAGGCAGCTGCCCACAGATCCAGGGAGAGGGTGGGGAGAGCCACTCAGCTCTTGAAGGAGCAGGGGAGGTGCCAGTGGGATGGAAGGGGCACCCTGTGGCTGGAGCAGGGAGCTGTGGAGCCTCAGGAGCTGCCTTTGCCGTGGTCCCTGCTCTCACCTAAAGCAGGGAAGAGGCTGCCTGGGGGGTTCAGCAGAGGCTGCTGGGGGGCAGGATCCAAGCTAAGCCTGGCTGCGAGTGGCCTGCCGGGAGCCAGGCACAGCACAGGGTCACCATGCAGGGCAGGACCTTGGTGCAGCACCAGAGCATGCATCTGGAGGGGGACAGGCTCTGGCTTCCCGGGAGAGCCCTGCCTATGCCCCGGGTGAATGCCACCACCTGCCTTCTGGTGGGTGCTGACTGGGGGGCACAGCCGGGGCACAGCCGGGGCTGTTGGCACAGGGTTGGTGAAATGCACAGGGCCCATCTGCTGTCTCCTGGCCCTCTCGGCTGTGGTTGAGCCCCACCACAGGCAGGTAACCCTGGAGCCATAGCGAGCAGATGCCTGCTGGTGACCGCCTGGCACCACCGCCACGGGCCTTGCCCTCCAGCCTGCCATGTTGGTCACGTTCTGCAGGGAGGTTTTGGTGGCCCCAGGCACCTGCTGCCTGCTTTGGGCAAACCAAAGGCCAATCCACCACAGGTCCTACTCTCCTGCAGTGGCTCTGGACCAAGCCACTCCACATGAAGTGGGAGTGTTGGCACCAGCACTGGCACTGGTTTAGCTAAACCATGGGATGGATGGGATCAAAACTCATCCCACGGTTAGAGGGCAGGGCAGAGACTCATCATCCTAACCAGGCATGTCCTGGTTCCTGTGGACCAGAGAGTGGCTGCAAAGGGAGACTGGTGAGAGGTTTCTGGGGGCTTCTAGGCTCCCACAGGGCTGGGGCTGGAGCAGCACCTAGAGAGTGGCTGCAGAGCTGCTCTGCTGGGACTGACGTGTTCCTGCAGACTCACCTTGGGTTGAGCTCCCTGTTTGGCTCTGATGGGGTGGGTTAGAGCTGCACCATAGCCACACCAGGCTGAGAGATGTCATGTGGGCAGCAGGACAAGGGAGGTTCTTCTGCCCCTCTGCTCAGCACTGCTCAAGACACACCAGGAGTGCTGTGTCCAGTTCTGGGCTCCGGAATTCAAGAGAGATGTTGAGGTGCTGGAAGGTGTTTGGAGAAGGGCAGCAAGACTGGGGAGGGGCCTGGAGCACAGCCCTGTGAGGAGAGGCTGAGGGAGCTGGGGGTGTGCAGCCTGCAGAAGAGGAGGCTCAGGGCAGAGCTCATTGCTGTCTGCAGCTGCCTGCAGGGAGGCTGTAGCCAGCTGGGGTTGGGCTCTGCTGCCAGGCAGCCAGGGACAGAAGAAGGGGACACAGCCTCAAGCTGTGCCAGGGCAGGTCTAGGCTGGATGTTAGGAGGAAGTTGTTGGCAGAGAGAGTGATTGGCATTGGAATGGGCTGCCCAGGGAGGTGGTGGAGTGGCTGTGGCTGGAGGTGTTGAAGCCAAGCCTGGCTGGGGCACTTAGTGCCATGGTCTGGGTGCTGGGTTGGGCTGGAGGAGCTTGGAGCTTTCTTCCAGCCTGGCTGATTCTGTGATTCTATGATCTCCTCCTGGCACGGAGCCCTGCCAGAGTTGCCCCCAGTGCCCAGTAGGATGGGGGACATTCAGAGCTCCTGCTATCAGCAGGGGATTGTATGTCCCCAGCTCAGCCCTGAGCATCCATCTGGTGGTGCCAGGACCGCAGGGAGGGCAGGCTGCCCAGGGGCAGCTCTGGGGGCACAGATGCAGAGGGGAAGTTAATTTCATTCTTTTTTTCCTCCCTAGCTTTTGATTCCTCTCCTTAAACTCCCAAATCTGGGCCAGAGAGCTGGCTGCTGGCGTTTGTCCCCCCCAGGCAGGCTGGCACATCTCTGCATTATCTTGGCACCAAAAGGGAGAGGGGCAGGTTCCCCTGGCTGTGCGGGCAGGAGAGGACACTGCCTGCTCTGGGTGGGGCAGAGCCGATTGTCAAAGGGCTGCAGACGGCTCCTGCAGAGGAGCAGGAGACACGAGGAGGGGCAGCGCAGCGCTGGGAGCTGCAAAGGCAAAGCTGCTCCTGCTCCTTTCGTCCTCCCTCGCCATCAAAGCAGGGCAAGAGGCAGCTCCGCACGGCCTAGATGCCTCCTCCTGCTGGGGGGAAGGAGGCTGCAGCTGTGCCAGCTGCGGGCACCTGGGGGGCTTTGGCTGGGGGCAGCCTACCTGCACAGGCAGCTTTAGCACGGCAAGCCCCAGGCTGAGCCAGCACAGCCACCCGACCTTGGTGCTGAGCCCCCCCCCGGGGTCTGGACTCTTGTGCCACCATCTCAGCTCCCCAGGGCGTCCAGCAGCTCACCCCCGTGGAGCCCAAGTGCCTGGGGGCTTGCAGGGGACATTGCCCAAGGTGCCACAAGCTCGGGAAGCTGCATCTAAGTTAAAAGAAGGCTGGGGTGAGGGCAGGTGTAAGAGCCAGCATGTGGGAATGAACCTGGCCTGGCACTAGCCTGGCACCTGCCTGGCTCTGCCCCAGCTCTTGGTGAACCCCTGCCCCCCAGAGCCCTTCAGCTCTGCCTCCTGCCCTTCCTGCCTGCCCTCCCTCGCAGCAGGGCAGGGTGCTGAGCTGCTGGGGGCTTTCCTCATGCCCCTCTCCTGTGCCCACGGCAGTGGGTGGCCAGCTGGTCCCCATGCATGTCCCCCAGCAGTGCCCAGGACTGTCAGTTGAGCCCTCTGCTTGCTTGGAGTTGTCCTCACTGGGGCCAGCTGAGCTGGTCCCAGGCAGCTGGGCGGCCAAGAGAATCCTGCCCTACCTCCAGCCTGCCAGCTGCTGCCTGGGCAGCCCCCCACAGTTTGCCAAGCTACAGGGCACCTTCCACTCCAAAGGCACAAACAGCCATGAGGCTCCTGAGCCTTTCCATCGTTGCAAGCTTGGATGCTCCCAAGGGCTGCAGCCCCTGCTGTGAGGAGCTGCAGAGCCTGCTGCTCAGCTACCTCCTTTCTGCTCCCCCTCACCAGGGTCAGAGCAGGGTGGGAGGTGGCAGTGGACATCAAATCCAGTCCTGGCCCTGCCCTGAAGCTCTTCACAGCAAAGGCTCACACCTGCTCTCCTCTCTCCACTGCTCACAGAGTGGGGATGCAAACAAACCTGCCTCAGGGCCTGACTGGGCATGGGAAAAGGAGGGGAGAGAAGCTGCCGAGCCTGGCTCTGGAGCCACGCTCTGGAGCTGGGGGAGGTGAGCTGGTGTAGATGATATGGTGCAGGTCAGCTGGTGGAGGTGAGCTGGTGCAGGTGAGCTGGTGGAGGTGATCTGGTGCAGGTGAGCTGGTGCAGGTGAGCTGGTATAGGTGATCTGGTGCAGGTGAGCTGGTATAGGTGATCTGGTGGAGGTGATCTGGTGCAGGTGAGCTGGTGGAGGTGATCTGGTGGAGGTGAGCTGGTGCAGGTGAGCTGGTGCAGGTGAGCTGGTATAGGTGAGCTGGTGCAGGTGATCTGGTGGAGGTGAGCTGGTATAGGTGAGCTGGTGCAGGTGAGCTGGTGCAGGTGATCTGGTATAGGTGAGCTGGTGCAGGTGAGCTGGTGCAGATGATCTGGTGGAGGTGAGCTGGTGCAGATGATCTGGTGGAGGTGATCTGGTGTAGATGAGCTGCTGTAGGTGAGCTGCCCCCTGGAGCAGACCAAACTGCAGCGGCTGGATGCAGACCTCCTTATTCTTGCTGGAGCTTCCTCCTCTCTCCGAGGGGAAGCCTGGAATGCAGGGTGGCTCCTGCCGTCCTCCAGCCACGGAGGTCGCTGCTGGGAGCCAGTGCAGATGCTGCCATGTGGCTCATGCCCCAGCCCCCGAGGGTAGGTAGCTGAAAGGCAATCGAGCAGCACAGGAAATGGGCAAGGAAAGGAAGGAAGCAGCAGAGCTGTGTCCAGACTGGGGCCTCAGGAGGATGCTTTGCTTTGCAGAGGGATCTTTTCATGCTCAGATCTTCAGCCCCTGGAGCAGTGAGGAGCTCGTGTGTGGTGAGGGCTGTGGTCTCAGGTTGTGCTGGCTGCCAGCTTGTCTTGGCTCTGCACCAAGGTACTTGAGACCCACCACAGTGCCTCTGCAGTGCCCCCAGACTCCCTCCCCAGCCCTCCGTGGACAGATTGTGTTTGTTTCAGCTCGATGAACTCGTTAGGGTGAAAGGGGAGAGTCAATCTGAGCAGACTTGGAGGCACAAGATGAAACATGCTGGCTTCAGCAGATGGAGGCAGCAGCCTGGCAAGCTGGGTGGGTGCTGGCAGTGCCCCACAGCAAGCACTGGCAGCAGCTGCTCCACAGCAGCCTCAGACACTGCTGCCCCTGCTGAAGCATGCTGTGCCCCTGCCCCACACTGCAGCCCGGCAGGGATGGTGGCTGTGGGCAATAGGGGTTGGGTGCCCACCTGCTGCAGCCGTGTGGGTTTCCCCTCCAGCACTCCCAGCCTGGCATCTCAGGGGCTATGGCTCTGCAGTGAGGTTTCTCCCTCTTGCTTCCCCCACTGCTCTGCTTGCCCCAGACCTCCCTGGCAGGGAGCCCAGGAGCTGCTCCCACTGTCTCCAGGCAGCCTGGGATGGGAGTTTCAAGACCCTCTCCACCCTCACTGGCATTTGTGGGGTTGACTGGAGATGAGGAAGCATTTCCTTGCTGCAAGGGTGGTGAGGGATTGGCACAGGCTGCCCAGGGAGGTGGTGGAGTCTCCAGCCCTGGAGGTGTTCCAGAGCCATGTGGTCATGGCACTTGGGGCCAGGGTTTGGTGGCCACGGTGGGGCCAGGTTGAAGGTTGGACTGGATGACCTCAGAGGGCTCTGCCAGCCCAAACAGTTCTGTGCTTCCCTGATTTGCTGTGCACTTGGCCCAGGGCTGTGGGCAGCAGGAAGGGCTGGTGCTGGGAGCAGAGGTGGAGGAAGGTGTGAGCTGCAGTGCAGCTGGCAGGGGGATGTTTAAGAGGCATTTGCTTGGCCGTGATGCTGAAGAGCCTCTGGAGTTCCAGCACTGCTGAAGCACATCTCCCTTCTCCTTCCCAGCTCAGTAACACCTGAATTCAGCCTGGCCTGGGGAAGGACCAGCAGTGCCTCTCCTCTGGAGACCTCACACCCTCCACACTACCTCAGCAAGCCTACTTGGGCCCCTTGAGGAGAGCCTCTCCCCCCAGCCCTGCTGTCAGCCTTCCCTGGAGGAACCCAGTGTCCTCCAGCTTGGTGACACTGAGAGCCCTCCTTCAAGTTTCCTAACTGCCACCCCTACCCTCCAGCACTGAGGGAGGGACTCTGCAGCCAAGGGTTCAGCCAGCAGAAGCCATCTCTGCTGTGGCTCTGCCAGGGCACTCCTGCACTCTGCTGTCTGCCCTTCCCATTTCAGAGTCCTTTTGCTCCTTAGATTTGGAGCTGCCTGACCCCCACAGCTCCTCCCAGCCCAGCAAGACCTGCTTAGCTCTTGAACTTGTCCTTTCCTAAGCTTCTAATGGGATTCTTGGACTGGGGGGGGGCTCCTGCTGAGCTCAAGGCAAGACCTGCTCAGGAAGGGAGAAGTTGATTGCTCAGGCCCCAGCAGCAGCATCCCTGAGTGTGGGTCCTGCTGTATTGCTGCACCAGAGGAGTGGACTCCAGCACTAACATTCCAGCATGGCTTGTAACTCCTCTGGGGGTGCTTTCAGGGCTTGTAACTCCTCTTGAGGTGCTTTCAGTAGTCCCAGCTGTAGTGATCCCTGCAGCAGTCCTCAAGGGTTGGAAGCCTACAGCCATAGCACCCTGAGAATGCCTGAGCTCAGCTGCTGGTGGAAGCTAAGCAGAGTCAGGCCTGGTTAGTACTTGGATGGGAGACTGCCTGGGAATGCCTGTAGGAATAGCAGCAGGCTTGGCCACAGCAACCCCAAGCAGCACTACAGGCTGGGGAGGTGGTGGAGTGGCTGTGCCTGGAGGTGTTGAAGCCAAGCCTGGCTGGGGCCCTTAGTGCCATGGTCTGGTTGCTTGGGCAGGGCTGGGTGCTAGGTTGGGCTGGCTGAGCTTGGAGCTCTCTTCCAACCTGCTTGATTCTGTGATTCTAGGCTGTGCCAGCAGTGATCCCAACACAGGGCTGCAGGAGCACTCAGGGACTCCCAGCAGCTGGCTGTGACCTGCAGTGGGGGCTGCAAGCCCCCATGGTGCCCAAGCTCTTGCAGTGGTTTCAGCTCTTCCTGTCTCACTGCTGCTCAGCTGCACAGGCAGGGAGAGGCTGGGCCCAGGTACTGCTTTCCCATCCATCATCAGTGATTCTCTTTTCATTTGCTCTTTGGGCTTCACCCTTTCAGTCCAGCTGTCTGCTGCCTCACAAACGTTCTTCCCTCAGTGCCTTGCAGCAGGCTGTGGAGCTGCCTCCATTCATCTCAGGAGCACAATGAAACTGAGCACTCAGCCAGGCCTTTGCCAGCTGAGTGCAGCAGGAGCTGCAGCAGCACTCCCCACTTGTGCCAAACAGACTGCACTGGCACCAGGGGTGGTTCCACCTTGTGCTTGCCCTGCTAACCACGTGCCAGGAGTCTTCTGTCCATCTGACAGAGGAGTCCTCCAGGGGCAAGCCTAGTGCAGGAGAGATTGCTCTCCTCACAGAGTCACAGCATGGGCTGGGCTGGGAGGGAGCTCCAGAGCTCATCCAGGCCAAGCCCCTGCACTCAGCAGGGACATCCTCCACTAGAGCAGGTTGCCCACAGCCCTGTCCAGCCTCACCTGGAACATCTCCAGGGCTGGGCCTCAAGCACCTCCCTGGGCAACCTGTTGCAGTGCTGCAGCAGCCTCCTGGTGCAGAACTTGTTCCTCACAGCCAATCTCCATCTGCTCTGGTTTGAAGCCACTGCCCCCTCATCCTCAGCCTTCATCAGAGGATGCAAGTGCACACTTCTCCTTCCCTCCCTCTGCCCTGCTGCTCATGTGAGGCTTTCTTGAAGGAGCTGCCTGGGGAGAAAGCAGATTCTGTCTGCTTTGCTGCAGCAGCTGTTGGGCTCCTGTGCTCCATGGGGCATGGGTTGGGGCTGAAGGTCACTCAGGTGGTTAGGCCTCTCAGTGGATGCCTCTGAAGGAGGAGCAGAGCTCCACCTTGCCTCCAGCCTCATATTCAGGAGGCAGAAGAAGGACTTCCCAGAGGAGGGAGTCCACTCTCAGCTTGGTCCTGAAGTACAGCTGGAGCTGGGAGGTGCCAGTGCAATCCATTTGGCACAGGTGGAGACTGCAAATGCAGCTGCTGGAAGGAGGGACTGTGGGGAGAGATCCCACCCTGCCCTAATGTGTCCTGATGAGAACTGTGCTGCCCTTCCCACGTGGGCTTTCAGGCTCCTGGTGTGAAATGTGCCCTTCTGGAACAGTCCCCTGAGACCTGCACTATGCCCCTCCTAGAGCCCCTTCCTGTCCTGAGAGGGCTGCAGGCATGGAAGGACAGGTTGTGTCTGGAGGGACAGTTTGTGTTTGGAGGGACCTGTGGCCATGGAGGGACAGGTTGTGTTTGGAGGGCAAAGACAGGTTCTGTTTGGAGGGACAGGTTCTGTTTGGAGGGCAGGGACAGGTTGTGTTTGGAGAGACAGGTTCTGTTTGGAGGGCAAGGACAGGTTCTGTTTGGAGGGACAGGTTGTGTTTGGAGGGCAAAGACAGGTTCTGTTTGGAGGGACAGGTTGTGTTTGGAGGGCAAGGACAGGTTCTGTTTGGAGGGACAGGTTGTGTTTGGAGGGCAAAGACAGGTTCTGTTTGGAGGGACAGGTTCTGTTTGGAGGGCAGGGACAGGTTGTGTTTGGAGAGACAGGTTCTGTTTGGAGGGCAAGGACAGGTTCTGTTTGGAGGGACAGGTTGTGTTTGGAGGGCAAAGACAGGTTCTGTTTGGAGGGACAGGTTGTGTTTGGAGGGCAAGGACAGGTTCTGTTTGGAGGGACAGGTTGTGTTTGGAGGGCAAGGACAGGTTCTGTTTGGAGGGACAGGTTGTGTTTGGAGGGCAAGGACAGGTTCTGTTTGGAGGGACAGGTTGTGTTTGGAGGGCAAGGACAGGTTCTGTTTGGAGGGACAGGTTGTGTTTGGAGGGCAAGGACAGGTTCTGTTTGGAGGGACAGGTTGTGTTTGGAGGGCAAGGACAGGTTCTGTTTGGAGGGACAGGTTGTGTTTGGAGGGCAAGGACAGGTTCTGTTTGGAGGGACAGGTTGTGTTTGGAGGGCAAGGACAGGTTCTGTTTGGAGGGACAGGTTGTGTTTGGAGGGACAGGACAGGTTCTGTTTGGAGGGCAGGGACAGGTTGTGTTTGGAGGGACAGGACAGGTTGTGTTTGGAGGGCAGGGACAGGTTGTGTTTGGAGGGACAGGAGAGGTTGTGTTTGGAGGGCAGGGACAGGTTGTGTTTGGAGGGCAAGGACAGGTTGGGTCTGGAGGGACAGGAGAGGTTGTGTTTGGAGGGCAGGGACAGGTTGTGTTTTTTGGGACCTGCTGAGCTGTGCCAGCTCTGCTGTGCTGCTTCCCAGCCTCGGGAGCAGCTCAGACCATTGCTCCACCAAGGCTGCTTTATCCTCACTTCTTAATGCTCTTATCTTGAAGGCTGCCCTGGGATTAGAGCCCAGGCAGTCAGCTCCCCCTGGGTTTATTGCAGTGCAGTTTCCTCCCCTAATCCAAGGGGAGCCTAAGCTGCTCTTTTCCAAGTGCAGAGGGAGGACAGATGTGCAGCACCGTGCTGCTGTGCCAGGCTGATGGGAAGCAGCAGGAAGGTGCCCTCTTCTTCAGCTCTGTGGCACATCTCACTGCTTTCATGGCTTGGACCCTCTCACCTCTCCTCCAAGCCTCTGAGAGCAGCTGTGTGGTGTCCTGAATGCAAGTCAGGAGGTGAAAGGTCTTCTCTGGAGCAGGGTGGCAGGAGCCTGGTGACCTTCCTGGGCAGTCTCATCACCTTGTGGCTTGGTCTGTGGTCTCTGACAGGTGTGGAAACCCTGGAGCCAGGGCAACAGTGGTGTCTGTGTCAACAGGACCCTAGGAGGGGTTCAGGTGGCACCTGAGGATTTGCCCTGAGCAGTGTGCCCAGCACCCATTCATGGCTGCTCCTGATGAGGCCATGGGCATGCTTTGGAGCAGGGCTGCAGAAGCAAGGCATGGACTTGCAAACCTGCCATGATCCTTCTGTGCCTCCACCCTTGCCTCTGCTGGAGGGCTGGGCAGCTGAGACTGTGTCTCTCTGCATGCCCTGAGAGGGCTCTCCCAGTCCTGATGGGGCACATGGGGAGCCAGGGGGGGCTGGTGGAGAGCAATGCCAGTGGGAGCTGCCAGGTGTGGGTCTGCCCTGCCGCTGATAGGTGGTGACACATCTAGGATCTGGGTTCTTTGGAGCAGGAACATCTCTGCATGATCCCTTCCCAGGCCCCTGGGTGGGGGCAGACCAAAGGAGGCTGGGGAAGGGCCTTCAGTTAAGCCTTGGCTCCCTGGGCTCACTCTGGTCTCTGCCCTCCCCAGCCCCGGGCGCCTGGTGAGCGCGGGCACGGAGCTGCCCCTGGCTCTGCCCAGCCCAGCACATGGAGCAGCAGTGTCCTCCAGCCGGTGAATGACAGCAGCGTCCTGCCAGGAGCCGCCTCGGGGAGCAGCGTCTGGACTGTGAGTGCTGCGGGCACCGCGGGCACCGCGGGCAGGACCCCTGTGCTGGCACCGACCTGCCCCGGGGGGGTTGCTTGGCCGCACAGCCAGAGCAGCCTGCGCGGGTGGCGAGCAGGGGGCTTGGGAGGCCTCTCTCGGGATGCTGTTGCCCTGGGAGCTGAGAAGAGAGCCTGAACGGTGTGAAGGGGGAGAGGTACTGCTGGGGGCTCTCGGGGGGCAGAGGTGAGCTGGTAGGAGGTGCTGCAGGTGCCCAGTGGCCTAGGGCAGAGGGGGGCTGTGCCTAGGGGCAGGGAGCTCTGTGACGGTGTCTGCTGCAGGTGCTGGCTGCGGTGCTGGGCAGGGGCTGGAGCAACGCCAGGGCACAGGGACATGCAGGCTCCTGCTGTGCCCTCATGGGGAGCAGAGCAGCCACAAGGCAAGTGGCAAGGAGAACCAGGAGGCTTCCCCAGCCATGCAGGCAGGGTGGGAGCTGTGGGAGCTGTGGGAGCTGTGGGCTGCCTCTCTCCAGGCTCTGCTTGCTGCTCTCTGATGTTAGCCTGCGACCAGGGTAGTCAGCTACACACAGGGGGGTCCCCAGGTCCCTGACTCGTGGTGGTCCCCAAGGTCTCTGACTCATGGTGGTCCCCAGGTGCCCGACTTGCTGTGGGCAAGATGGGGAGGAAGTTGCAGGTGCTTGGTCCCCTGCAGCAAGCTGGAGAAGGAGACTTCTCTGCAGGGAGCAGCTGCAGCCCTCTCAAGCACACAGGCAGTTGTGCTTCTGCCCCAGGCAGAGACGAGGGCAGGGCTCTGGAGTCAGGCAGCATGGTCACAGCTGCTAAGGTCCACGGTGAAGGAGCTTGTCTTAGAGCAGAGGCACCTGAGAGGCGGTGCATAGGCAGGGCCAGGCCTATGGAGGAGAAAATCACAGGAAAGCTTTCCTGTCACATCCCAGAATGGGACACTGCTCCTCTCAGCAGCTCAGCCAAACCCAGCCAATCCACCAGCCCTCATGTGGCCTCCCAGAGGGAGAAGGTGGTGATGGAATCCCACCAACACCAAGGGCATGGCAGGGGCTGTTTCTTCAACCCCACAGTGCCCATGGTGCTTCTGCTCAGAAGCCATGGTGCATGAAATCCACCCCCAGGGCCCCACCCTGGCACTGTCTCCCTGCTGCTGGGCATTGCTGTGCCTTCTTCTGAAGGTTTCCTGAGTTCCTTCTTCCCGTTCTGCTCCTGAGCTCTCACCAGCATGCACAGCCCCATGAAGAACAAGTCGACAGGAGTGAGAGTGCAGACATTATCTGTCCCTTGGAGAGCCTTCCTGAGGGCATCTCTCTCCCTCCTGCCCCTGTGCTTGGTTTCTAAGGGCACAGAGGGAGGAAGAATCCTGGCATTTAGCAGCTGCCTTCCACAGGGAGGCTCCCTGCCCCAGCTGGGCTCTCTCCACAGGACCCCCACTGCACAGCTCCTGGATTCCAGCTCCATGCTGCTCCTCTCCCTTCCACCACTCTCTCAAAACCCCTTGTCACCTGTAGAGGACTCCTGGACTCCCACACTCCATCAGCCTCTGAGCAGCTGAGCTAAGTTGCTCCCAGCCAATCTCTTTGCCCCTGGGCAGTAGTGCCCAGCATTGAGTGTGGTGGCTCCCAGAAAGCTGCTGATGGGAAGCCTGTGGAGCAGTGGACATGAGGCTTGCCTTGCTGTGGCTTCCCAAAGAGCTTCAGAGCCAGCAGAGCTGTGTGTCTGGCAGCAGAGCTTGCTGCTGGGAGTGTGAAATGGGTGCTGGGGGATGGAGATGTGCACATCTGGAGATGCATCTGAGGCAAAGTGAGGAAGCTGAGGAGCTCTCAGAATGAAACCTCTACTCTGGAGGAGGCACAGAGAGCAGGGGACACTGCTGTGCACACAGAGAGCAGGGGACACTGCTGTGCACACACACAGAGCAAGGGGACACTGCTGTGCACACAGAGAGCAAGGGGACACTGCTGCACACACTGCACACTGCCAGTGTATCTGCATGTCCCTAGCACCTTCTCCAAACTGCCTGGCCCAGGCTGCCCAGGGGCTGCAGTCCTGCTCTGGGAGCTCTTTGCTCCCTCTACTCCGCACAGCTCTTCTGCTTCCAGCCAGCCTGCACAGACCTGGAAGCCTTCTTCCCTTTGCCTTCTCCTCCTCTCCTCCTGCTTCCCTGCCTTAAAGAAGGAGCTCAGGCAGGGCTGTGTGTGCCAGAACAAGCAGAGGCAAAGGGGAGTGGATGGTTGCTGCTCCCAGGCAGGCTGCCTGCCGGGGAAGCTTTCTCTATCTGCACGGCCAGGCGCTGCCGGGGCCAGTTCCTCAGGCAGGGAAGGGGTCGGTGCGGCTCGGGAGCCCTTTGCTCTCTCTCCAGAGCGGCTGTTTTCCTTCCAAGCAGCACTGCAGCACTCGACTAAGAAGGGATTTGCAATGCAGAGAGCAGCCTCCCACCAGCCACTCGGCAGTGTGTGGGCTGCGAGCGGAGCTGGCAGCAGCTGTGCCGCTCTGCTCCGACTCCCCGGGCTCGGCAGCCCTCCCGCCCGTGCCCTCTGGGCTCGGCTGCCTTACAGCCTCTTCTGGGGCACCTCCCGGCTCGGCGGCTCAGAGCCTGCCAGCTGGGCTTAGGACACTCCTGCTGGGGCCCTCTGAAGCAGTGTGCCCTGGAGGGTGCCCAGGGAGCGTGGAGATGATGCTGTGCTCTCAGCTGCCTCAGGGCTTGCTGCCTCCTCGCAGTGTGCTGGATTTGCCCAAGCTGCTGAGCAGGGGCAGGGCTGCTGGCATCACTTTGGGCCTCTCTTGCAGTTCTGGCCACAAAAAGCACCATGGAGGAGGCAGATGTGAGACAGTGAGGGGTTTGTATCTGTGATCCAGCAGCTGTGGTAGCAGAGAAAGTGGGGGGGTGCTGTGGCAATGGGGCACCAGAGAGCAGGCTCAGAGGTGCCACAGGTTAGTCCTGCAGCCGCAGAGAGAACTGTTCCTGGTGCCCTCAGGTCAGGGAATGCTTTTGCTTCTTTCTGGGGAAAATGGGGATGGCTGCTGGAGGCTGGAGTTGAGGGAAGGCATTGCCTGTGCTTGGCCTTGGCTGTCACAGATCCCAGATCCCAGGATGTCAGGGTCTGGAAAGGTCCTCTGGAGAGCTGCCAGTCCAAACCCTGACAGAGCAGCAGCAGAGAAGCCAGCACAGGGCCCTCAGGACCACACCCAGACAGGGCTGGAAAGGCTCCAGAGAAGGAGACTCCACAACCTCTCTGGGCAGCCTGTGCCAGGGCTCTGGGACCCTTCCAGCCAAGAAGTTCTCCCCCATGTTGAGCTGCACCTTCCTGTGCTGCAGTTTCCATCCCTTGCCCTTGTCCTGTGGCAGGGCACAAGTGAGCAGAGGCTGTCCCTGTGCCTCCCTTCCTGACCCCCAGCCCTCAGCTATCTGCAGACATTGCTCAGGTCCCCTCTCAGCCTTCTCCTCTGCAGACTCTCAGCCCCAGGGCTCTCAGCCTCTCCTCCTCAGGCAGTGCTGCAGTCCCTGCAGCATCCTTGGAGCCCTCCCTTGGGCTCTCTCCAGCAGATCCCTGTCCCTCCTGAACTGGGGAGCTCAGAACTGGATGCAGTATTCCAGGTTGGACCACACCAGGGCAGAGTAGAGGTGGAGGAGAACCTCCCTGGATCTGCTGGCCACACTCAGACTGGGCTGGCAGAAATCCAGCCAGGCCAGGTGGTAGGGGACACCATCCCCAGGTTTAGGTGACCACAGTGCTGTCCACATGTTGTCTCCTGGGAGGTCTGTCCTCTCCCCAGGGAAACTCCAGTAATGCCTACAAAGAGAAGGAAAGGCCCTGCCAGGCACAGAGTAGCTATTTGTGCCCTCCTCAGTCCCTCAGTGGGGCAGCAAAGGTTTGACTCCAAGACCCCTTAGCTGGGTCTGGGGTGAGGGACATCATGGTGCTGCTGCTCTGCACCCTGGGCTGCTGACCTGGCTTCTAGCCTGGAAAAAGAGAGCTGTGGTGGCTTCCATGGCTTCCCAGCAGATGGAGGGAGAGCCTGGGCATGATCTGCAAGGGAAGTGCTGTAGTTTCTTGGCTCTAGGTGCCCGTGAGCCCAAGTGGGACAAGCATCACTTCTGTGGCACTGAGGAGCCCCCGAACACATCCCCACCTCTCATTCCCCTGGTGCCCAGCTCAGCACGAGGCCTGAATCCTGTGCCTGGGCCTTGGAAGCACTTCCCTTTCCCAGGCTGCACACTGCACTGTCACCTTGAAGAGTCAGAGTGTGGCCTGCCAGGGACCCACTGCCAGCAGCTGGGAGCACAGCTGGCACCACGGCTGGAGGCGCGGAGGGAGCAAGGCCCAGAAGGCACTGAAGGAGGGAGCCCATACCATGAGAGCCCAGGGGGCTGTCTGCCAGCAGCCAGCAAGCCTCTCACTGCTCTGCTCTTGGGTTGCTCATGGCTGCTGACTTCCTTTTGTGCCTCTGCACTGGGGTCTGGTGGGTTTCTGGGTGAGCTGGCAAGGGGGCAGCTGAGGATCAGAGTCATAGACTCATAGGATGGGCTGGATGGGACCTCCAGAGCTCATCCAGTCCAAGCCCCTACACTCAGCAGCGACATCCTCCACTAGATCCAGGTTGCTCAAAGCTTTGTTGAGCCTCACCTTCAATATCTGCAGCCTCAAGCACCTCCCTGGGCAACCTGTTGCAGTGTTGCAGCAGCCTCCTGGTGCAGAACTTGTTCCTCACATCCAATCTCCATCTGCTCTGCTCTGCTTTGCAGCCATTGCCCTCGTCCTGTCCATGCAGCCCTTTGGAAACAGTCCCTCCCCACCTCTCCTGGAGCCCCTTCAGGCAATGGCAGCAGCTCTGAGTTCTCCCTGGAGCCTTCTCCTCTCCAGGCTGCACACACCTAGCTCCTTCAGCCTGTCCTCATAGCAGAGCTGCTCAATCTCCCTGATCATTTTGGTGGCCTCCTCTGCACCCTCTCCATCAGGTCCATGTCCTTGCTGTGCTGAGGGCTCCAGAGCTGGAGGCAGCCCTACAGGTGAGGTCTGAGCAGAGCAGAGGGGCAGGATCTCCTCTCTCCATCTCTGGTCGTGATGCTTTGGATGCAGTCCAGGATGTGGTGGCTCAGCACAGCTGGAAGAGGTTGCCAAGCAGCCCCTGACAGGGAAGTGGTTCTGCGCTGGGAGGTTCTGCCCTGAACAGTCAGGTGCTGTGCTGGAGAAAAGGGAATGGTCTGGGATGGTTGCTTTCTACCAAAGGGAGAAGGGGACCTCTGCCTCCCCAGGGTGGGTCCACAGGAGGATAGGAGCTGCTCTGGCTTGGAAGGGGAGGCAGAAGCCTTCCCACCAGGGCCCTCCCTGGAGGGATGTGTTTTCTTGCTTGGAGCACAACTGTCGGTGGAGAAGCCTCAGCAGAGCGCTCAGGAACACTGTGGGCTGGGACGTTCTGGGGAAGAATGTTAGCTGCAGCGAAGGAATTTGGCAGCTTGGAAGCAATCTGATCATCCTCCTCCCATATGCTTGGTTCTATTTAAAAGGGAGCATGTACCCAGCTCCTTCCGACCAGCGCCGTGACATTTCCAGTGCCTGGGGACGCGTTTGGCGCCGGCTGCCAGAGCCCCAGGCTCAGCCCAGCGCGGCTCATTCAGGCTCCCACTGCCTTTATCTCTGCAGAGCATTTTTCCCTCTGGCAGATCCTAAGGGCAGCAAGGGCAGTGTTTGCTTTCCTGTGCCCACGGTGGGCTTGGAGGGCTTGAAGGGCATCGGCCATGTGGTTCCTGTTTGGTGGCTCAAGCTGCTTTCCCACAGCTGCTGAAGCTGAGGGGGACATTCCCAGGTGGATGGTAGCTGTGTGCCACTCTCTTCCCAGCACAGAGGCAGAAGGAGGTTAGGACGTTTGGAGATCATCCTGCCAGCCTCCCAGGAGGGACAGGGGAGCCTCTTTCCCCTTGCTCACTAACAGAACACCCATCCTGATCTGGGCAATCCAGAAACCTGTCTGAGAAGAGCCCTGCCTTGTCCCACGCAGCACCTCACCCAACTCGGGAGTGAGAAGCCATGGAGAGGCATCTAGGGTCTTCCTCATCTTCTCTGTCCCATCAGACACCAGCCAGGCTGAGGAGAGGCTGACAGAGCCTGGGGCGTGCAGCCTGGAGAAGAGGAGGCTCAGGGCAGAGCTCATTGCTGTCTGCAGCTCCCTGCAGGGAGGCTGTAGCCAGGTGAGGTTGGGCTCTGCTGCCAGGCAGCCAGCACCAGAAGAAGGGGACACAGCCTCAAGCTGTGCCAGGGCAGGCTGAGGCTGGATGTTAGGAGGAAGTTGTTGGCAGAGAGAGTGATTGGCATTGGAATGGGCTGCCCAGGGAGGTGGTAGAGTGCCCATCTCTGGAGGTGTTTAAAAGGAGGCTGGATGAGGCACTTGGTGCCAGGGGTTAGTTAATGAGAAGGGGTAGGGGGTAGGTTGGACTGGATGATCTCAGAGGTCTTTTCCAACCTGTCTAATTCTGTGAGTCCGTGAGGGGATGCCCCAGCAGGGTGGCAGCTCTGCCTTGTGCTGCACTGGGTGCTGTGCACAGGTGTAATGAGGTCCACCTCCAGCTGTCCACAGGTGAAACCTGCCAGGAAGGTGGGTGCCACTTGCACCTTCCTTGTGAGAGCACGCGTTGGGCACTGAGGAAGGCTGGCAGGCACAGCTCCATCCTGCAGACGCATCTCTGCTTCCCCAGGGAGATGTGAGCTTGGCTCTTTCCCTCTTCCTGCAGCTGCCCCTCGGTCCCTTGGTCAAGCAGAGACCATCTGGAGCTGCTGAGGGGATAGTGGGGCTGCCCTGCAGCCCTGGTGAACAGCAAGGGGCAGTGCCAGCTGGAGGAGAGGATGTTTGGCAGAGAGTGCTGCTGAGATGTTGCACACACACACGAGGCTCGGTGCCAGCCTAGCTCAGCTCTTTGATTGAGTTAGGTGGACTACACCTAGCAGCGGGACTTGGGCACCATGTCTGTGACCAGGAGCTGTTCCCTCCCCTTCCCCAGCATCCAAATGCCCATCAGGTCCCCCCCAAGCCCTGCCCAAAAGCCACAGGCTGCAGACACACAGAGGTGGGGGCGCAGATGGCAGGGGACAAATCTTCCTCTCTTCTTTCTTCCTGCTGGATTTTGGCCTCGCCCGGTGCTGCAAAAGAGTGAGGGGGGGGAGTGCAAAGTGGGTTGCAAGCATATGGTGGGATTAGTGCCTTATCTGAGCCTCCTGGCCGCACGCCTGCTGCTCCTCTGCCGCTGCCAGGAGCTTGCTTAGCACCGCTGGAGCGGCGGACGGGAGCCGGGAGCTGTGCGCTCAGCCTCGCTGCCGGAGTCGGCCTGCAGGATTGGGCTGAATTATGCAGATCGGAATCAGGCAGCAAGTCAGGCATGGTCTGATGGCTCCAGGGGCTGACAGGGCTGCGGCTCTGCCGCCCAGGAGGTTCGCTGTGATCTAATTAGACCTTCAAAGGGACCCTCCTGGCCGCAGCTCTGCAAGCGCCTGCCTGCCTTCAGCACTGCCCTCCCTGCGCAGCTTTGCCCAAGCTCTGGGTACAGCCTGGGGGCAGAAAGGGAGCAGGAGGAGTTGTCAGTCCTGTCTGGATGGCAGAGGGTCCTGGAGCCACCGAGAGTGAGGGAAGGAAATAAACGCAGGGAATGAGCAGATCCCTCTTGGCACCGGGTAGGAGGTGGGACCCGATGTCTGCTCCTGCCCAGGCTGGCTGGTGGGGACATTGCAAGCTCTGCTCCCCACGCTGCAGTGCCATGCAGCCAGCTGGCAGGGCACTGCACTGCTGAGGGCACACAGCTCTGCACTGCTCCCAACACTGAGCTCTCACCGGGGCAGAGGAGGACCCGAGGATGAAAGAGGCTGCAGGGAAAGGTGGAGCTCCTACCATGATCCTCATCTAGATCTACTGCTGGATCTGCAATGAGGTCTGCCCTCAGCCTCTTCTTCTCCACAGTAAGCAGCCCCAGTGCCCTCAGCTGCTCCTCCCCAGCCCCGTGTTCACACAACCACAGAATGGGTTAGGTTGGAAGGGACCTCAAGGATCATCCAGTTCCAACCCCTTGCCACCATCCAGCCAATTCCTTATCCAGCTTTGTTGGTCTTTGCTCTTTGCTGGACATGCTCCAGCCACTCAATGTCCTTCTTGGAGTGAGGGGCCCAGAACTGAACTTCCCACAGGCCCTTCTGGCTGCCTTGGCCCTTCCTTGGGTTGAGCATTTTCCATCTGCAGCATCTCTCTCTGTGCTGTAGCAATGTGGATACCTCCAACACCCTGCTGCTGTACAGGTCTACCTCACCACCACCAAAGTGAGCCTGCCTGCCACTGCCTCTGACTGCTGTGGCCGTGCCCATTCCACCACACCTGGCCCCAGTCCCTCCTGGCCTGCCCTGGCTGAACGGCAAACACTCACAGCCCTGCACGCGTCAGGCCAGCAGAGAGGTTTGCAGGTCACACTGAGCGCTGGCTCCACTCTTCTGTTGGCTTAACTGCAAGAGCTCACATGTGGGAGAAGTAATAAAGGAAAGTCAGGTGGCTCTGGAGAGTGATGTGGGGAAGGCTTCCAGGGCTACCAAGCAAACTGCTGTAGGACCAGCTTGTGGTGCACCCATGTGTGGGTCAGGCTCCCAGAGGTGCAGCTGCCACCTTCCAGAGCAACCTTTGGAAAGCCTCCACTTGCTCAGCTGTGATCCTGAGCCTTTAAACAGCCCTGGGGAAGATGTGTTGAGTGGGGCTCCTGCCCCACCTGCTGCTCTGCCCCACCTGCTGCTCTGCCCCACCTGCTGCTCTGCCCCACCTGCTGCTCTGCCCCACCTGCTGCTCTGCCCCACCTGCTGCTCTGCCCCACCTGCTGCTCTGCCCCACCTGCTGCTCTGCCCCACCTGCTGCTCTGCCCCACCTGCTGCTCTGCCCCACCTGCTGCTCTGCCCCACCTGCTGCTCTGCCCCACCTGCTGCTCTGCCCCACCTGCTGCTCTGCCCCACCTGCTGCTCTGCCCCACCTGCTGCTCTGCCCCACCTGCTGCTCTGCCCCACCTGCTGCTCTGCCCCACCTGCTGCTCTGCCCCACCTGCTGCTCTGCCCCACCTGCTGCTCTGCCCCACCTGCTGCTCTGCCCCACCTGCTGCTCTGCCCCACCTGCTGCTCTGCCCCACCTGCTGCTCTGCCCCACCTGCTGCTCTGCCCCACCTGCTGCTCTGCCCCACCTGCTGCTCTGCCCCACCTGCTGCTCTGCCCCACCTGCTGCTCTGCCCCACCTGCTGCTCTGCCCCACCTGCTGCTCTGCCCCACCTGCTGCTCTGCCCCACCTGCTGCTCTGCCCCACCTGCTGCTCTGCCCCACCTGCTGCTCTGCCCCACCTGCTGCTCTGCCCCACCTGCTGCTCTGCCCCACCTGCTGCTCTGCCCCACCTGCTGCTCTGCCCCACCTGCTGCTCTGCCCCACCTGCTGCTCTGCCCCACCTGCTGCTCTGCCCCACCTGCTGCTCTGCCCCATCTGCTGCTCTGCCCCACCTGCTGCTCTGCCCCATCTGCTGCTCTGCCTCACCTGCTGCTCTGCCCCACCTGCTGCTCTGCCTCGGCTGCTGCTCTGCCCCATCTGCTGCTCTGCCTCACCTGCTGCTCTGCCTCACCTGCTGCTCTGCCCCGGCTGCTGCTCTGCCCCATCTGCTGCTCTGCCCCACCTGCTGCTCTGCCTCGGCTGCTGCTCTGCCCCGGCTGCTGCTCTGCCCCATCTGCTGCTCTGCCCCAACTGCTGCTCTTCTGCCCCAATTACCACTCTGCCCCAGCTGCTGTTCCTGCCCCAGCTGCAGGCTCTGCCCATGCCCCTCTGTCCCCAGGGGAGCTCTGCTGGGGCTGGAGAGCAAGGGTACTATGGGGAACCTCCTGACTCAGGGAAGCAGAGGTGTCTGAGGATGGCCTGGGGGAAGGTTCTCATGTCTGCAGCCTGCTTTGTTAGAACAGATCCAGCAGCAGCAAATGAAGAGTGATGCCTGCCCCTGCTATCTCTTTCGTGTCACTGTTGTTCTTTTTAGCATCAGCTATAAATTGTCTGCCTTGCCCAGGCACTGAAATGTTGTCCTCCTTTCCTGGCTGCTGCAAATGAAGTCAGCCAAAGGCTGTTGTGTAGCAGCACACCAAATACAGCACCTGGGCAGCACCTCTCAGCTCAGTGTCCCAAAGGCCATCCTAGCATGAGTGAGGTCAGCTGGACAGTCCTGCTGCAGGCCAGTTCAGCAGGGCAAAAGGGAAACTGAGGCACGCTGAGAGAAGTGTGGGCAGCTGAGGTTGGCACAGGGTCACACAGTAAGTGTCACCCCCCTGTGTGAAGGACACTGGCCTCTGCCAGCCCTGGGTGCTTGAGATGAGGCTCCCTCAGCCTTGCTGGTTGCTGCACTTCAGGGATGCCATGGGTTTAACCTCCCCCACTGAGAGATGTGTGCATGTGGCTGAAGAAGCTGCCAGCTCCCAGACCTGCTCCCTTCTGGGGCCGTGATGGTGCCACTCACAGCCCTGGCAAAGCAGTGCTCTAGAAGGGGCTGGCAGCAGAGAGGCCAGGGAAGCCAAATGCCCTCCTGTGCTGCCCTTGCCCTTTCTCCTGTCCCAGTGGTGAGGCCAGGCTAGCCCAGAGCCCAGGCAAGTCAGAAAGCAAGGAAGATGAGCCCAGGGAGGCAGGCCCACAGCAGTGCCTGGGCATTTCCTGACATCCCTGCAGATCTCAGCTTGGCAAGGATCCTGCCAGGTGCCTGCACCACGGATGCAGCACAGCAGAGGAGCTGGGGGGTCATAGTCTGAGCGCTAGGCAGAAAATGTGGAGGCCACTAGCAGATGGGGAAGGTGTTAGTCTGGCCCAGAATGGCTTTGGTGTCATTGAGGCAGTGCTGGGCATGAGCCTGTTCCCAATGAGTGATGCCGATGCAGAAGAGCCATTGGCATGAACTTCAGCATGGAGCATCTCTGCTCCTGGCCCAATACCTGCTCTTCCCCCAAGCCCACTGGGGCTGAAGTAACTTCCAGGCACAAACTCCCTGTGTCCCCTGCAGCCAGAGGTAGGAAGGAGGAAGGGCTGCCTAGGACAGACTGTGGTGGCACCAGCAGCAGGAGTCACCCAGCTCCCAGGGGGCAAAGAGGGCAGACAAACCTGTGTTGGGCATCCAGTAAAGCAGGAAGGGTCTGGCTGGGTGCACTGTCTGAAAGGCCTGTACACAAATGAGGAGGGGCAGATGCAGTGTCCATGGCAACCCACAGCTGTCCAGGCAGGATTTAAAAGGCACCATGCTCCAATGGAGTGCCAGCAGCTCAGAGCCATCCACCCCTTGTAACTTGGGTCATTACAGCAGGGCAGGAAATAAGCAGCTGCAAACATGCTATGGTTGTAAGCCTGTGGAGACAAACAAGCAGGAGAGGCTCCCAGGGGCTCAGCTCCTCCCTGCCTGCCAAGCACAGCTCCTCCAGGCTTGTTCCCCAGGCCCTGAGGGTAGAGTCAGAATCATAGAATCAACCAGGTTGGAAGAGAGCTCCAAGCTCAGCCAGCCCAACCTAGCACCCAGCCCTGCCCAACCAACCAGACCATGGCACTAAGTGCCCCAGCCAGGCTTGGCTTCAAAACCTCCAGGCACAGCCACTCCACCACCTCCCTGGGCAGCCCATTCCAATGCCAATCACTCTCTCTGCCAGCAACTTCCTCCTCACATCCAGCCTAGACCTGCCCTGCCACAGCTTCAGGCTGTGTCCCCTTCTTCTGTTGCTGCTTGCCTGGCAGCAGAGCCCAACCCCACCTGGCTACAGCCTCCCTGCAGGGAGCTGCAGACAGCAATGAGCTCTGCCCTGAGCCTCCTCTTCTGCAGGCTGCACACCCCCAGCTCCCTCAGCCTCTCCTCACAGGGCTGTGCTCCAGGCCCCTCCCCAGCCTTGCTGCCCTTCTCTCAACACCTTCCAGCACCTCAACATCTCTCTGCAATGGAGGAGCCCAGAACTGGACACAGCACTCCAGGGGTGTCCTGAGCAGTGCTGAGCACAGGGGCAGAAGAACCTCCCTTGTCCTGCTGCCCACACTGCTCCTGAGCCAGCCTAGGATGCCATTGGCTCTGCTGCCCACCTGGGCACACTGCTTCAGAGGTGGACTTCAGCTGCTCTCTCCCAGCACCCCCAGCTCCCTCTCTGCCTGACTGCTCTCAGCCACTGTGTCTCTGAATGGGGAGACCTCAGCTGCTTGTTCTCTGGGTAGCTCACTGAAGGGGGAATGGCACTGAGACACACAGGGGCACACAGATTCACCTGCTTGGAGGAGACCTGAGGACCATGAAGTCCAACCACAACCTAACCTCTCAGACCCTTATGCTCCTCAGCCAAGTGTCTTTTAACCACCTCCAGGGGTGGTGACTCCACCACTGCCATGGGCAGCCTGTGCCAGTGCCTGTCTGCCCTTTCAGTGCCATGGATCTGTGTTTTGTGCCGTGTTGGCTGCTAAATTGCTGGTCTGTGAAGAATGCTCTGGGCTCTCAGACAAGAGAATTGGCTGTGAGAGTCATGACATTGGGGAATGGGTTGCGTTGGAAGAGACCTTCAAGATCATCCAGCTCCAACCCCAAGCCCTTTTCACTCAAGGCCTCATCCAACCTGGCCTTGAACACCTCCAGGGAGGTTGTGATCTTTGATCACATTCGGTGCTTCTGTGCTCCACAGCCTCCCTGGGCAACCTGTGCCAGTGTCTCATCACCTTCTACCTGTGCCAGTGTCTCACCACCCTCACTCTCATCTCCACTCTCAGTCTCCTCTCTCCCAGCTCAAAGCCATTGTCCCTCATCCTGGCATTCCCAGCCCTTGTATCCTCTTTCCAGTAGGAAGAGAGACATTAAGGAGGCTACAAGCAGGCTGCAGAGGGACTGTGCCCAAAGGACTGCAGGGACAGGACGAGGGCAATGGCTGCAGAGCAGAGCAGAGCAGATGGAGATTGGCTGTGAGGAACAAGTTCTGCACCAGGAGGCTGCTGCAGCACTGCAACAGGTTGCCCAGGGAGGTGCTTGAGGCCCAGCCCTGGAGATGTTCAGGTGAGGCTGGACAGGGCTGTGGGCAACCTGCTCTAGTGGAGGATGTCCCTGCTGAGGGCAGGGGCTTGAACTGGATGAGCTTGGGAGGTCCCTTCCAACCCAGCCCATTCTGTGATTCTATGACTGTCAGGTTTAACTGCTCTGCCCCACAGCCTGGGATTCCCTCCTGGTAAGACCCCAAGTCTGAGGGTCTGCTTCCATCAGGGAGGCTGCAGGGATGCAAAGGAGGGCAGCTGCAAGCAGGATGTGCCCTGCTGAGGCGGGCGCAGGGACTGCCTGAGCGTAAGGAGGCAGCGAGCGCAGAGTGGCTTCTCCTCTGCAGAAATCCTCTGCTGCTATGCCTGTACCGAGCCTCCAAGTCATGTGTCCGGGAGGGGGGCAGGCACAGCTCTGTTTTGCTCGCTGTTTTCCCAGGCTGCTGCCTGTGTGACAGTGGCGCCGCAGCCACCGTGCGGCTCCTGGGCCTCGCTGGGTTTGTTCCTGTTGTTTGTCTGGAGGCTTTCACATGGCAACAGCAGAGAGCAAAAGATGAGGGGGGTTTAGGGGTTCATTTTTTGATCCCCCCCACCCCTTGTTTTTTTTAAAGGAGCAGCAGCAAATCGTTGAGTGTGAAAAGCAGCTCAGAGGTGCAAAGGAGAGAGGGGAAAGGGGCAGGCAGTGGACATCGCTGCACCTCGCTGCCTGCTCCTTCAGGTCACCACGGCCGCGGTTGTGCTCCTCAGGAGCAGCCAGAGCAGGGGATGCTGGCCTCACTGCCTGCTCCAGGGGCACCCACGAGCAGACCCCACCCGGGGCTGCCTGCCTGCCTTGCCTATCAGCTGAGGCACAGCCAAGTCAGCCTGAGGCTGAGGTTTTGTGGGGAGGCTGTGGCCAAGCTGCGCTAGAGAGAATTAGTGATCCACATGCCCTGGTCCCAGGGCAACCTTTGGCAAGCAGAGAGGGCAAAGGGACTAGGAGAGCTCTAACTCTCTCTGGCCATCAGCAGTGCCAGCTGGGGCAGATCCTGAGCCTGCAGGAGACGTCCCCATGTGGATCTCCCCGGTGCTGATTCCCCCAGTGCTGACCCACCCAGTGCTGGTCCACCCCATGCTGATCCACCCCATGTGGATCCACCCAGTGCTAGTCCACCCCGTGCTGATCCACTCAGTCCTGTGCAGGAGACGTCCCCATGTGGATCTCCCCGGTGCTGATCCACCCAGTGCTGATCCACCTCATGTGGATCCACCCAGTGCTGATTCACCCAGTGCTGATCCACCCCATGTGGATCCACCCAGTGCTGATTCACCCAGTGCTGATCCACCCAGTGCTGATCCACCCAGTGCCGGTCCACCCAGTGCTGGTCCACCCAGTGCTGATCCACCCCATGCTGATCCCTCCAGTGCTGGTTCAGTCCATGCTGATGCCCCCAGTGCTAACTGCCCCAGTGCTCTGGCACCAGCCGTGCCTGCAGGGGCCGGTGCCACCCCTGCCCCACAGCAGGGCAGCCATGCCCATTCCATGGCAGACCATGAACGTCTCCAGGCTGCCCCATCCCAGTCGTTGCTCTGGCCGTGGCTGTGGCTGCTGGGAAGCAGCTCCATGGAGAAGGACCTCAGAGTCCTGCTGGGCAGTAAGCTCTGCATGGGCAGCAGTGTGCCCTGGTGGGCAAGAAGGCAAAAGGGATCCTGGGGGGCATTAGGAGTGTGGTCAGCAGAGCAAGGGAGGTTCTCCTGCACCTCTGCTCTGCCCTGGTGAGACCACAGCTGGAGGACTGTGCCCAGTTCTGGGCTCCCCAGTTCAAGAGGCAGGGATCTGCTGGAGAGTGTCCAATGGAGGCTGTGAGGGTGATGAAGGGACTGGAACATCTGTGTGAGGAGAAGAGGCTGAGAGCCCTGGGGCTGGGTAGTCTGGAGAAGGCCGAGAGGGGACCTGACCAGTGGGTACAAATGTCTGAGGAGTGGGTGCCAGGAAGCAGGTGCCAGGCTCTGTTCAGTGCTGCCCTGTGCAATGGACACAAACTGGGCCCCAGGAGGTTCTACGTCAGCATGAGGAGAAACTTCTTTGGTGTGAGGGTGCTGGAGGCCTGGAGCAGGCTGCCCAGGGGGGCTGTGGAGTCTCCTGCTCTGAGGACTTTCAAACCCCACCTGGGTGTGTTCCTGTGTGCCCTGCCCTGGGTGATGCTGCTCTGGCAGGGGACTTGGACTCGATCTTTAGAGGTCCTTTCCAACCCCTGCCACCCTGTGCTTCCACGGCTGGCAGCCACGTGCAGGCTGCTGGCACAGGCTGCTCTGTTCCCTGCCCACCAGGCTGTGCCAGCCCTGCCCTGCTCCCGCGGGAAGCGTTCCCTGCTTCCGTCCATCACAGCCCTCCCACGGCTGCTGCATGCGTCACTTTCCCCTCTTCACACAACTGCCCTTTAGCTATTTCTGCAGTGAGCTGTGCTCCCCCTCAGGCAGCATCCTTCCAGGCTACCCAAATCCATCCCCCCAGCCCCTGCCCCGAAGTCCTCCATTCCTGGGGGCGGGCTGGGGGCTGTGCCCAGGGTGGGTTTTCCTTCCCCTCCTGCAGTGCCTCCTCTCTCCCTGCAGCCAGGGAGCACATTCACTGCCACGGTGTAGAAGCAGGGCTAGGAGCTGCTGCGGCCAGGGAAGGTTCATTCTGGGCTCCTGCCTGCCAAGCAGCTGCCCCCCAGCAGCCTGCTGCTGCCTCTCCATCCTCTGCTCCTCACTGCTCTCCAGCTGACCTTGCGCTTGCTTCTCCCCATCCTGCCTCTCCTCCTTCCCCACTGCCAGGGTCTTGGTGCAAACCCTGAGTTCCAGCCTTGCCTGGATCTCTCTGGATGCCCTCCTGGCTTCTGGGGCATTGCTCCCTGGCATCTTTCTGTAGCCACTTGGCCGTGGCAGGCGCATTGCCCTCGTTCACCCTGCAGGGCACGCCACAGCCACGCCGGAGCAGGGACGAGTGCCTGACAGAGGATAAACTCATTCCCTCAGCAGCTACATCCCATTGGAGCCATCCTTACCCCAGAAAATGTGATTTCATCTCCAGCTGCTGCTACTTTTTCACATCCAATCTACAGCTGAGTCATGTCTGCTAACAGGGTGCCCCAGAGCAGTGCTGCCAGGGTTTGCCTGCCTGCCTGCCCACTGGAGATCCTGGCTCTTGCCACCTCTCCCAGTCTGCCACAGTGGCCACCTTGGGAGAAACTGCTGGGAATTTGGGAGCTGCCATCCACCAGAAGGGTTTCTGTGGTGCCTGCTGCCCCGCTGGGGGTTCACCCTGATTCCCCTTGGCCAGGCTGTGTATTCATCTAGAGTTAGCTGTGAGGGGCAGCTGGGGTGCAGCGAGCTGCCTCGGGGCTCAGGCTGCCATGAGGGAAAGAAGGGGCTGAGCCATGCCATGCCTCCAGCTGGTGGCTTTGCAGCTGCCATCTGGCAGCCCTTCCTCCTGAAGGAGACCCTTCTGCTCTTTTCCTTCTCCTGACCTCCACCCTTGCAGTGCCACCTTAGGCTGCTCTCTCGGTGGCTGCTTGCAGGATGTCTCCTGGATGGTAGTGCCTGAGACCTGCATAAGGGTCGGGGAGGATCTCTGCATCCTTTGCTCTCCTCCATGCCTCACTTCACCCTGTTGTGAGCTGCTGCCTATGAACTGCCCTCGGAGGGCTGAGGCTTTGCTGCTGCAGCATCAAACCCCCCTGGCTGTGCTTAGCTGGACCTGGCTCTGCAGGGAGGCTGCCAGCTGCAGGCAGTCCCAGGAGCATCAAGGCAAGAGAGGGCACAGAGCTTCAGCAGCTGCAGCCTCAGGCTCCCACTGCCCAGCTCTGGCTGGCAGCCACCCTTCCCTTCTCCAGGTGGGGAGACCTCACCCAGCTCTCAGGCCCCTTTGCCCACCCTGTTCCAGTGCCAGCTGACAAATGCTCAGACTGCCCATTGCCAGGCATGGCCATGCCCACACCTGCAGCCCAGCTGTGGGCCACGAGCCAACCCAATGGCAGGGGTCTGCCCTGGCACTGAGCTCCCTGCACTGCCCCAGGCTCTCCCAGCCACCCCTGCACATGGCACCATGCCCCTTCCAGGCTTTTCCACCCTCAGGCAGTCAGGGAGTCCCCCAAAAGCCAGCAGTGTCACCTCCCCTCTTTCATCCCTGGCATCTCCATGTGGTTGGTAGCATCCCCTGAGAGGTGGTGAGAGGCTGGCAGAGGGCAAGCTCATAATGCACTGCACTTTGCAGCTTTCCTGGAAGCAAGAAACTGGCTGGGCTGAGCTGCCTGAGCAGGTGGTGACCCAGGAGTGCCAGCATGCAGCACAGCTCAGCTTGCAGAGTTTTGCAAGGCATTAGAGTTAATTAAGTGCTAATTAACTGCAGCTCTCTGAAGTGTCCCTGTCACAGCAGCCTGGTGGATCACAGCCTGCCTCATTCATGCTCATGCGAGTTGGGCCCTCCTCAGTTTGCTTTATGGATTGAGTGCAGCTTTGTGGTGCATTTCTAACCTGCCTGCAGGCTGAGGGATGGGGTGGGGTGGGATGGGGATGGGATGGGAGTGTGGCCCCAGCTCAGGAAGGAATTCAAGTGTGCTGGTAATGAGAGAGGTGTGTTGAGCTGAGTGAAAATGAATCATAGAACCATAGAATCAGCCAGGCTGGAAGAGAGCTCCAAGCTCAGCCAGCCCAACCTAGCACCCAGCCCTGCCCAACCAACCAGACCATGGCACTAAGTGCCCCAGCCAGGCTTGGCTTCAACACCTCCAGGCACGGCCACTCCACCACCTCCCTGGGCAGCCCATTCCAATGCCAATCACTCTCTCTGACAACAACTTCCTCCTAACATCCAGCCTAGACCTGCCCTGCCACAGCTTCAGGCTGTGTCCCCTTCTTCTGTTGCTGGCTGCCTGGCAGCAGAGCCCAACCCCACCTGGCTACAGCCTCCCTGCAGGGAGCTGCAGACAGCAATGAGCTCTGCCCTGAGCCTCCTCTTCTGCAGGCTGCACACCCCCAGCTCCCTCAGCCTCTCCTCACAGGGCTGTGCTCCAGGCCCCTCCCCAGCCTTGCTGCCCTTCTCTCAACACCTTCCAGCACCTCAACATCTCTCTGCAATGGAGGAGCCCACAACTGGACACAGCACTCCAGGGGTGGCCTGAGCAGTGCTGAGCACAGGGGCAGAAGAACCTCCCTTGTCCTGCTGCCCACACTGCTCCTGAGCCAGCCCAGGATGCCATTGGCTCTGCTGCCCACCTGGGCACTGCTGCCTCCTCTTCAGCTCCTCTCTCCCAGCACCCCCAGCTCCCTCTCTGCCTGGCTGCTCTCAGCCACTCTGTCCCCAGCCAGCTGTGGGAGTGGGCCACATGCCGACCATGGCCAGTAAAGTGCTGGGTGGCTCCCATGAAGCCCTGTAGAACCAGGCCCTGTCTGCCTCAGCTCCTCCAAGCACATCACTCTGCTCTGCTCTGCTGAGACCCCACCTGGAGTACTGCATCCAGTTCTGAAGCCCCTGGGACAAGAGGGCTGTGGAGATGCTGGAGAGTGTCCAGAGCAGGGCCAGGAGGATGCTCAGAGGGCTGCAGCAGCTCTGCTGTGAGCACAGACTGAAGGAGTTGGGGCTGTGCAGGCTGGAGCAGAGGAGGCTCTCAGGTGACCTTCTTGTGGCCTGCCAGGATCTGAAGGGGGCTACAAAAAAGCTGGGGAGGGACTTTTGAGGCTGTCAGGGAGTGGCAGGAGTGGGGGGAATGGAGCAAAGCTGGAGGTGGGGAGAGTCAGTCTGGAGGTGAGGAGGAAGTTGTTGAGCATGAGAGTGGTGAGAGGCTGGAATGGGTTGCCCAGGGAGGTGGTTGAGGCCTCATGGCTGGAGGTGTTTCAGGCCAGGCTGGCTGAGGCTGTGTGCAGCCTGCTCTAGGGTAGGGTGTCCCTGGGCATGGCAGGGGGTTGGGACTGGATGGTCCCTGTGGTCCCTCCCAGCCCTGACTGGTTCTGTGATTCTAACCTCTGCAGCCAGTGCCTCTTGCCTGTCTGCTGGAGGAGCGAGGGCTGAGTGCCTCTGGTGCAGGTAAGCTATGGGCAGCCTGGGCAGCCCTGCTGCCTCCTGCACAGGGGCATTCTGCATGTTCAGGGCTGCTTGAGCCCTCCTGCTTTCATCCTATTTTGCCCTGAAGAGGAAAAATCTCAACAGGGTTTGTCCCTTCCTAAATCAGCTGCAGCAGCAGCAGCAGCCTGAGTCTCTGCTCTGCCTTGCAGTGCCTGTCTGGTCACGTTGAATTGGACAGGTTCTTTTGATGTCTCTGTTTAATTCAGTCAGGTGATGGACAGAGAGGCTTCCTGCCTGCTGGAAAGCAAGGAGTTACCTCTTTCATGTCTGTGTAAGCCTTTGGGAAGAGCAGAGCTGGGGAGGATGAATCCTGAAATGAAGAACCTGACAAGGTTGGCTGAAAAAGGAAAGGATGAGTGGAGAGGGAGCCCCTCTGGGGAGGGCAGAGAACTGGGGTGGCACATGTGGCTTTGGAAGGCAGGGAACTGGTGCAGGAGCAGAGGACAGCAAGGAGGAGGGCGTCTGATAGGCTTTGAAACTCACCTAACTGCTTCTGATCCCAGTGGCAGGGGGCTCTGCTGGCAGGCAGGCTGCTGGGTTGCTCCTGCTCTGCCAGACCCCAGCCCACCTCTATGCTCTCCGAGGCTGCTTTCCCTGGCACCCTCTGCCTTCCTGCTCCGGGGGGCAGAGCAAAGGCAAACCTTGTTTGCAAAGCTGTAAGCCTCGACAGGAGGAGCAGAGCAGGAGAGGAGGAACAGCAGCCTGGGTGGCTGCATTCACGCCTGTGCTGAGAGCTAAAAGGCAGAGGCAGGGCAAGCTGAGCCCAGGCTGTCTGCAGGGTGCAGCCCAGCACTGCAGCTGGGACACGACTGCTGCCTGAGGGGCACAGTTGGCCCCCATGACTGTGGGCAGCCTCATTTCAGCAGCCTTGGCCCTTGCTCAGACGCAAAGCGTCACCCGTGCGAGGCAGAGAGTGGGCAGAGTGGGCACTGCTGCTCAGAGTGGGCACTGCTGCACAGAGAGTGGGCACTGCTGCTCAGAGTGGGTACTGCTGCACAGAGAGTGGGCACTGCTGCACTGGGAGGGGGCACTGCTGCTCAGAGAGGGGGCACTGCTGTGCAGAGTGGGCACTGCTGCTCAGAGTGGGCACTGCTGCACAGAGAGTGGGCACTGCTGCACTGGGAGGGGGCACTGCTGCTCAGAGAGGGGGCACTGCTGTGCAGAGTGGGCACTGCTGCTCAGAGTGGGCACTGCTGCACAGAGCGTGGGCACTGCTGCTCAGAGTGGGTACTGCTGCACAGAGAGTGGGCACTGCTGCACTGGGAGGGGGCACTGCTGCTCAGAGAGGGGGCACTGCTGTGCAGAGTGGGCACTGCTGCTCAGAGTGGGCACTGCTGCACAGAGCGTGGGCACTGCTGCTCAGAGTGGGTACTGCTGCACAGAGAGTGGGCACTGCTGCACTGGGAGGGGGCACTGCTGCTCAGAGAGGGGGCACTGCTGTGCAGAGTGGGCACTGCTGCAGTGAGAGTGGGCACTGCTGCACAGAGAGCAGCCTTCCTGCCAGGCCAGCACTGCTGCACTGAGAGTGGGCACTGCTGCACAGAGAGCAGCCTTCCTGCCAGGCCAGCACAGGCTGGTTGGCACTGGAGCTGCTGGGCTCTGATCCATGCCCACCAGGCTTCTCCCCTGGTGGGTGCAGTTGCTGTGGGCGCTCCTTGCTCACCCCCTTGCCATGTGGGCACAGCCCTGTCCTGATGGGCTCTGTGTTGTGCCTGTCAGGGGGAAGCTTACCCAGCCTGGAGTGTTCAGTGTCCTGGGCACCTTGCTCAGAAAGGGCACTGCCCAGGCAGGAACCAGGGAAGGGCTTCAGGAGATAATGGGAGCTAGGAGGGGGAAGGATCTGTCCCTCACAGAAGGAAGGCTGCAGAGGCTGCAGGCCAGCAAAAAGGTGAGGGATGTTAGAGACACCTGCCAGGCCCAGGCCATGTCAGAGGCACTCCTTGAGCAGATGTGAGGCTTCAGTCACAGATGGCATCAGGCTGGGAGGGACCCTCAAAGGCCCAGGCCCCTGCAGGCAGCAGGGACAGCTCCAGCTAGAGCAGGCTGCCCAGGGACACATCCAGGCTGATCTCGAACGTCTCCGGGGTTGGGGCCTTCACCACCTCCCTGGGCAGCCTGTGCCAGTCTCTCCCCACCCTCACTGTGCAGAGCTCCCTCCTGCTGCCCAACCTAACTCTGCCCTGCTCCAGTTCCAAACCACTGCCCTCAGCCTGCCNCAGACCTGGAGAGGACTTCACCGCTCTTCCTCTCAGGGACTGCTGTGACCACAGAATCAAAATGATGGGGTTTGGAAGGGACCTCTGAAGATCACTGAGTCCAACCCCCCTTGTCAAAGCAGGACCACCTAGGACAGGTCATACAGGAACACATCCAGATGGATCTTGAGAGTCTCCAGAGAAGGAGACTCCACAGCCTCACTGGGCAGCTTGCTCCAGGGCTCCAGCACATAGTAAAGAAGATGTGTAGCTGTAAGCTCCAGCTCGAGCAGGTTGGGGAGCACAGGCACAAGCAATGCTCTCAGGAGGATGTTCCCTAAGGATGTTTATGCAGTTTTGCAATTTGGTTTCACTTGGGTCCAGTTTCCAGAAATTCCTTTTAAAGTACTCCTTGTCAAAGGGTTTGCTCATGGTGGGTCCCCATCCCAGAACTTCAGAGGTTGGAAGGGACCTCCAGACCAGCTCCCCTCCTGCCTCCCCAGGGGCAGGAGTTCCTAGGGTAGTTCACACAGGGATGCATCCAGGTGGGTTTGGAAAGTCTCCAGAGAGGAGACTCCACAACCTCTCTGGGCAGCCTGCTCCAGGGCTCTGTCACCCTCACTGTAAAGAAGTTTTTCTTCACTTTGAGATGGAACTTCCTGGCTTCCAGTCTGAGTCCATTGCCCCTTGTCCTATCACAGGACACCACTGAAAAGAGTCTGGCCCTTTCTTGCCCCCTACTCTTCAGATATTTATAACCATTAAGATCGCCTCTCAGCCTCCTCTTCTCCAGGCTAAAGTGTCTCAACCTTTACTCATCCCACAGATGTTCCTGTCCTTTCATCAGCCTCACAGCCCTCCACTGGACTCTCTCTAGTATATCCCGTCCCTCTACAACTGGGCAGTGCTCCTCTGCTCCTCCCAGGCTGCCTGGCCCTGCTGCCACCTCCTGTGCAGCTCCATGCTTCCACCAGCAGGTCTCTGCCCAGCCGTGCCAGGCTCCTGCCTTCCTCACCTGATTCCTTAGGCAGGGGTTTGCCATCTGGGCCAGGTGACAGGGTCGGGGCTGGAGATGAGGCTTGGTGCAGGGCAGCTCCATCCTCTCCCAGGCAGAGCAGAGCAGAGCAGAGCAGAGCAGCCCTCTCTGGTGCCCATCTGTACCACGGCTGCCAGGTTCTCCCAGGGCATGTTGAGAGAGCTGTGTCTGCCTGCAGCCCTGCAGGAGTAAGGTGGCTGCTGCCATCGGATCAGGCTGGGAGCCTGGTGGCACAGGGGCACCGGCACAGGCAGGTCCCTGGGCAATGCTGAGGACGCTGGGAAGGGACAGGTCTCCAAAGGTCAGGCTGGCACTGGCCAGAGAAGCCCTCTGAGTGCTCAGCAGCAGAAACTGTCCCACACTAACTCTATTTTACAGGCATCTGTGCCAGGCCAGTTGTGTTTTACAGGCATCTACAAACCTGATCCGAGTTCAGCCTTTGCCCTGGCACTCTGCTGAGTGCTTTGTGTTCTTCCAAGTGAAGAGCTCTGGAACAAAGCAGGTGAAGAGCTTGAGCCCCGCAGAGGCAAGGCCCTGGCTTGGCCCCCAGCTCTCACAGAACCATGGAGCTGGGGAGTATACAAGAGACCTCTGGGGTCACCCAGTCCAAGCACCCACCCAGAGCTCACTACCCCAAACTGCTGCTGAGCCACAGCCCCCAGCACCACATCCAGGCAGCTGGGAAACCCCTCCAGGGATGGGCACTCCACCACCTGCCTGGGCAGCCTGGCACAGGGCCTGAGAACCATTGCTGGGGAAAGACTGTTCCTGATCTCCAACCTGAACCTCCCCTGGCACAACCTGAGGCTGTTTGCTCTTGTCCTGCCACTTGCTGCCTGTGAGAAGAGCCCAACCCCCACCTGCCTGCAGCCTCCTCTCAGGGAGCTGCAGACAGCAATGAAGTCTCCTTCAGCCTCCTCTTCTCCAGACTAGACAGCCCCAGTGCCCTCAGCTGCTGCTCCCAGCCCTGTGTTCCAGGTTCTCTTCTCGCCCTCCCCAGCACGCAGCAGCTGAGCCCCAGCCAGCAGGCACAGGCTGCACTCGGCAGGCTCCTGGAGCAGTTTGTGGAGGCTGCTTCGGTAGCTGCTGAGGGAGTTCTGCTGGTTGCAGCACCATTTGAAGCAGGAAGGGAGGAGGAAGGTGGCTGCTTTCCCTGTGGAGGGTACATTGTTCCTGCATGAAGGCATTTGCTGCTTTGCAGCCCCTTTGGAGCCCAGGGCTGCAGCCCCAGGGCCAGCTGTGCTCTGCAGGGCTTGTGGACACCTTCTGCTCTCCTCCAAAGGGGCAACTGTTCAAAGCCTTTCGTTACAGACCCCAACACAGTTCATGGGAAATGCAGCAGCAATTAGAGATGCCACAGGTGGGACTTCAGGCATGGGGGCAGCTGGTGCCAAAGTGCCCAGGAGCCAGCACTGGTGGCTGGCAGCCCAGAGCCAGCTGTGTGCTGGCTGCAGCCAGAGCAGGGAGAGCAGCAGCACAGGGAGGGGATTCTGCTCCTCCAACCTGCTCAGCCCTCACCTGCAGCACTGCCTCCAGCTCTGGGAACACAGCACAAGGAGGACCTGGAGCTGCTGGAGAGGCTCCAGAGGAGGCCACCAAGAGGAGCAGAGGCTGCAGAACCTCCCCTGTGGGGACAGGCTGGGGGAGTTGGGGTTGTGCAGCCTGCAGGAGAGAAGGGTGGGTGTCTGCCCTTGCAAAGAGGGACTGGTGGTGCTGCTCCAGAGAGCAGGGCAGGGGTCACAGAACATTAGGGGTTGGAAGGGACCTCCAGAGAGCATTGGGTCCAAATCATCAGATCCTGCCAGAACAGGGTCACTAGGGCAGGGCACACAGGAACACATCCAGGTGGGCTTTGAAGGGAGACTCCACAACTCCTCTGGGCAGCCTGCTCCAGGGCTCTGTCACCATCACTGTAAAGAAGTTTCTCCTCATGTTCTTAGAATCACAGAATCGTTCAGGGCTGGAAGGCACCACAAGGAGCAGCCAGTTCCAACCCCCCTGCCATGCCCAGGGACACCCTATCCTGGAGCAGGCTGCACACAGCCTCAGCCAGCCTGGCCTGAAACACCTCCAGCCATGGGGCCTCAACCCCCTCCCCGGGCAACCCATTCCAGCCTCTCACCACTCTCCTGCTCAACAACTTCCTCCTCACCTCCAGACTGACTCTCCCCACCTCCAGCTTTGCTCCATTCCCCCCACTCCTGCCACTCCCTGACAGCCTCAAAAGTCCCTCCCCAGCTTTTTTGTAGCCCACTTCGGATCCTGGAAGGCCACAAGAAGGTCACCTGGGAGCCTCTGCTGCAGCCTGCACAGCCCCAACTCTTTCAGTCTGTGCTCACAGCAGAGCTGCTGCAGCCCTCTGAGCATCCTCACAGCCCTTCTCTGGACACTCTCCAGCATCTCCACATCCCTCTTGTCCCAGGGGCTTCAGAACTGGATGCAGTACTCCAGGTGGGGTCTCAGCAGAGCAGAGTAGAGGGGGAGAATCATCTCCCTCGAGGTGCAGCCTCCTGGGTTCCAGCTTATATCCACTAGCCCTTGTCCTATTACCAGCTGCCAGTGCACAGAGCCTGGCCCCTTCTTCTTGACCCCCACTCCTCAGATATTTACAGACATTGATCTCCTCTCCAGACTAAAAAGCCCCAGTCCTCTCAGCCTTCTCTCATCAGACAGATGTTCCAATCCCTTCATCATCCTCTCAGCCTCAACTGGACTTTCTCCAGCAGGCCCCTGTCTCCCTTGGACTGGGGAGCCCAGAGCTGAACATAGTATTGCAGCTGTGATCTCCCCAGGGCAGAGCAGAGGGGCAGGAGGACCTCCCTGGAGCTGCTGGACACACTTTCACTAGTGCAGGCAGGCAGAGCTGGCTGTGAGCAGAGGCAGAGCACAGCTCTTGCAGCCTGGGCTAGGCTCAGGCTGTGGCCCCAAGGCACCTGGCACAGTCCCTGCGCTGCAGGGGTGCACCTGGGCTGCTTGCCACATCCAGGGGAGCTGGCTCTGAGTGGGTCCTGCTCCATCCCTTGCAGCAGTATATCCATAGGGATGGGAGTGACCCCAAAAGCAGCAATGGCAACACTGTGGGTATGTTTACCCCCTCCCAGCCCACGCAGGCAGTGGCAGTGGGGCAGCACCTTACAGCCAACCAGACCCTTGTGGTGCTGTCCTGCAGGGGGTCGCTGCTGTCTCCTGTCTCCTGGTCCCCATGGGATGTGTTTGGGCAGCAATAAGTAAGATGCTGCTGCTGAACTCGTTGCTGTATTCGTTTGTCTGGGTGCTGAGGTCACCCTCTTCACACTGGCAACAATCACAGCAACGAACACAGGCAAATTAATCTCCAGGGAAAGCCCAAGTCCAGAGGGGAAAATATTCCAGGAGCTATGTCCTTTGCAAGGATGAGAGGGAAGGAAACCCTCTCTGCCAGGGGGCTGCCATCTCCTCCTGGGGATCTGGAGAACAGAAGTTCCCAACCTGCTCCTGAGCAGTGGGTTTGGATGAGCTGGGGGTTCACACTGCCACAGCCGACTGGGAAGCAGATTCCAGCCTGGATCAACAACGGTGTGGCCAGCAGGAGTAAGGTAGGGATCATGCCCCTGTACTGGGCACTGTGCCCAGTTTTGGGCACTGCAGCAGGGTGCTGAAGCATGTCCAGAGAAGAGGGGCAGGGGTCAGAAGTTGTTTCCCAATTCTAGGTTCCAAAGACTGCTGCTGGGACTCCCAGAGCCCACTAGGTGCAGCAATGTCCTTGACGATGACATCAGAGAGTCACAGAAGTGGCAGGGCTCGAAGGGCCCCCAAGGACCATACAGCTCCGACCCCTGCCATGGGCAGGGACACCTCACACTACCTCAGACTGCCAGAGCCACATCCAGCCTGGCCTTAAATACCTCCAGGGATGAGGGTTCCACCACCTCCCTGGGCAACCTGTGCCAGGCTCTCACCACCCTCATGCTGAACAACTTCTTCCGAAGGTCTAACCCCAATCTCCCCTCCTCTAGCTTGGATCCATTCCCCCCCAGTCCTGTCACTACCTGACATCTTCAAAAGTCCCTCCCCAGTTTTTCTGTACCCCCTTCAGAATAAGGACTGCTTGGAGCCTTCTCTCCAGACTGCACAACCCCAACTCTCTCAGCCTGTCCCCACAGCAGAGCAGCTCCAGCCCTCTAAACATGACCTTGGACAATTGATATTTCTGCTCTCTCCACCTGCATCAGGGACAAGGATGGTTCCCCTTTTTAATCAAGACCAGAGATATCAGAGATGAGGGCATAGAATCATAGAATCAAGCAGGTTGGAAGAGAGCTCCAAGCTCATCCAGCCCAATCTAGCACCCAGCCCTGCCCAATCATCCAGACCATGGCACTAAGTGCCCCAGCCAGGCTTGGCTTCAACACCTCCAGGCACAGCCACTCCACCACCTCCCTGGGCAGCCCATTCCAGTGCCAATCACTCTCTCTGCCAACAACTTCCTNGCAGAAGAACCTCCCTTGTCCTGCTGCCCACACTGCTCCTGAGCCAGCCCAGGATGCCATTGGCTCTGCTGCCCACCTGGGCACTGCTGCCTCCTCTTCATCTCCTCTCTCCCAGCACCCCCAGCTCCCTCTCTGCCTGGCTGCTCTCAGCCACTCTGTCCCCAGCCTGTAGTGCTGCTTGGGGTTGTTGTGGCCAAAGTGTAGAACCCTGCACTTGTGTTAGGGGCTGGGATATCGAGGCAGATGGTGGCACAGACAGAAGATCCTTGTCCCAGGTACTGAGCTCCAGCAAGGTTGGATTTGTTCTATCAGGAGGGAGGTGAAGGCTGAATGCAGCAAGGACACAACTGGGGATCTCCAGCAAGGAAATCCTCACATTGCAGAAGGGTCTGGGCTGGAAGGGAGCTCCAGAGCTCATCCAATCCAAGCCCCTGCACTCAGCAGGGACATCCTCCACTAGAGCAGGTTGCCCACAGTCCTGTCCAGCCTCGCCTTGAAATCTCCAGGGAGACCTCATTGATCTCTACAGCTCCCTGAGAGGAGGCTGCAGTGAGCTGGGGGTTAGGCTCTGCTCCTTTTTAGTCTCAGGTGAAAGAAGAAGAGGAAATGGCCTGAAATTGTGGCAGGGGAGGGTTAGGTTGGAGAGGAGGAAAATTTCCTTGCTGTGAGAGTGGTCAGGGATTGGCACAGGGAGGTTGTTGGAGTCCCCATCCCTCGAGGTGTTCAAGAAGCTGAGGTGTGCTGCTTCAGGACATGGGTTAGTGGTCCTAGCAGTTGGGTTATGGTTGTACTCCCTGATCTTAGAGGTCTTTTCCAACCATAATGATTCTGTGATTCTGTGATTCTGTACCAGTGCTCTGCTGGGCCCCAGCCCTGGGGCACCCCTGCTCTGCTCCATGCCAGCAAAGGGCAGTGTTAAAGGAGAGCAGAGACCCTGAATCACAGCTTGATCTTGATCTTGTCTGATCATTTCTGTGTCACTGACTGCAAATCAAAGTTATTAAGCTACAGGGAAGTGGCAGTGAGGAAGGGGCAGCCTCTGCTGCTTGGTTCCAAGGGACAGCAGCAGAGGGAATGGTTCCAGGCTGCCCCAGGGGAGGCTCAGGCTGGAGCTCAGGAACTATTTCTGCCCTGGAAGGCTTCTCAAAGCTTTGCATGGTCTGTCCAGGGCAGTGCTGCAGTGACCATCATTGGGAGTGTGCCAGCAGCTATGGCCCTGGTGCTTAGGCCATGGTTTGGTGCTGAGCCTGCAGTGCTGGGTGGAGGCTTGGACTGGATGACCTTGGAGGGCTCTGCCAGCAGGATGTGAGATGTGAAGAGTTTTAGACTGGAGATGTGGAAGAAATTCTGGAGAGTGAGGGTGGTGAGAGACTGGCACAGGTTGCCCAGGGGGTCTATGGGTGCCCCTTCCCCGGAGGTGTTCATATCCAGGCTGGATGAGGCTTTGACCAAGCTGTGCTGGTGGGAGGTGTCACTGCCCCAAGGCAGAGGGTTGGGAACTAGGTGGCTTTTAAAGTCCCTTTCAACCCAACCCATTCTCATTGCATGGCATTCTGAGCATTCAAATGCAGTTGGGAGCAGTGAGTGGAGTGTCGGCAGAGGGGCAAAGCCTGTGTGGAAGTAGCAGCAGATGAATCACAGGGGCAGCAGCAGCAGCAGCTCTGCTGATGGACACAGCAGGCACTCCAAGCAGTGTGCCCACAGCCCTGCAGCCATCCACCCTTCCCAGGCTGGGATGAATGAAGGACCTAATTGCTGGCTGCATGAAAAGCAATCTTTGGGGAGCAGCATGTTACAGCTGGGTGCTGGCGGGGCTCTTAGCAGCTGCTGGGCTCTTGTAGG
>WAAF01011360.1:0-203398 GCA_013400475.1 Tricholaema leucomelas | reverse complement strand
AAAGAGAAACAATGGTCATGTCTACTTCACTTATCGGCTTGCTGAGATAAGAGCAAGAATCCAAACACAGATAAGACATTCAGTCACTGCCTGGGCTTTGAGCTGCATTTCTCTCTCTCTAACCTAACCTGATAAATCCACTTGCTTCCTAACGCCCCTGGCCGACCCTCCATTATCCTTTGGGCACAAAGCAATGTCTGGGGTAAGGTAGAGAGGGGTGGGAGAAGGTGGAAGGGCAGTTGGGAGCCCCTCCTGGGGACTCAGGTTTCTGGGAGGGGTGTTCTGTTTCCGTATTACCTTTTAACTTCTATATTTCTGAATATAACTGTATAGACTGCAAATATCTGCTTGTATATTGTGCTAAGCTGTAAATATAAGCTTCATTCAATTTCCAGAGCTCGCTGAGTCTAGTCTGGATGATTTCTAAAGTGGGGGGGGTGGGTAACACCCAAACCATCACAATGCCTCCTGAGAAGATAGAGGCTTTTCCTTCACATAATCAGAGATATTTGTTGCACTTACCAATATTCTGTTATCCACTTTATCTCCCTTGGTTTCCAGCTTTACTTTCTTCTTGACCGAAATTTTGATTTTCCTCCCAATAACATCCCTGACACTTTCTAAAATAAAAGAAAATATCTTAGTTAAATATTTTCAGTGTCAATGTGAGAACAAAACAGACACCACTTGCAAGTTTGCAGGAAGATGCAGAGCCATGTTGTTCAACTGCCTGCATTCATCCACATACACCAGTACTAAACCAACATAACACAAAGACAACTTTTGTTAAGTATGTCACCTTCACAATAATTTATGTCTACTATGACTATCAGTTTTATATGCCAGGATTCTGAACACAATTTGATACTTCTTTCCAGCAGTACTTACACATCAAAAGCACTCTCAAGACAATCCCCAGCACTGCTTAGCTCTACTCTGGGGAAGCACAACAAATTCCTCACTTGGTATCATCTGTATTTGAAAAGCTTGCTAAAGCAAATTAGCTCCTTGCATTGAAAACAAAAATAAATTAAAAGATCAGTTTATTGTTAACATCAGGGAAGCTAAATGGGTCAGATAACAGAAAGCAAGTGTTTGCACATTTTGCATTTTGCACACTCAATTTGCAAAGCAAACTAAGCAGGCTTTCAGACACTAACACCTAACAGCAATGTAGTGGATGCCCTGGAAGGCAATATTGGTCTCGGTCCAAGTCCCAGCGACAATGTATCCACCTCCCGGTGCCAACACCAAAGTTACATTAATTACCATAATGTTTCAATATGTATATGCATACACGTGTATGCGTTCCCTGCCAAGTACCAAAGGAGCCAGCGTTTCCCATCAACGTATGTACCCTGGCCTGAAGGGAACACAGACACAGGAATCCATGTCAGAAAGCTTATACAACTACTGACACTGATGTAACTTGGAGATAAATAGAGAAGTTCATCCAGAAGAGCCCATTTGGCACCTTCTGTAACTCTGACTGCTCAGCCCCCACTGAAAAGGAATGAGTAAGAATCGTCTAAACACATGAACCTATTTCCAGCACTACAACTGTCCTCTTTAAAAAGCCAGGCTCCACCCCTCCCAGCCACACACACTGAAGTATAAAGGCTAAGATTCGGTGGTCTCTTCCCCAGAGTTGTTATTATAGTGCTCTGTATGGCACTTTTCTACACAATTTTTATCTAGTACGCAGAGCGCGTTAGTGCAAACAACCAGCGTTTATTAAACCTGCACCTTTAGCTCAGGTCAGAGCGTGCTGCCTGCAGGGCAGGAGGGAGTGCAAGTCAGAAACGCGCTTGGTCGGAGCGACTCTCCACCAGAAAGAGCTCTTTCTGCAGAATCGGCATGTTTCCCACCGGGATTTTAATTTTCCTATCAGGAAACAAAAGCTCCTCGATAGCAGCGGCTTGCCCAGCGAGAAGCCTGTCCCAAGCCGCAGCAACAGCCCCATGGCAGCCAGCCAGCGCGGTCGGCTCCCTGGACAACCGCTTGGTCAGGAGCCAAGCTGTAAGCTCCCTGAGCAGCCAGGTAAGCAGAGTCCAAGGGAAAGCTCAGCCCCATCCTCCTTATGTGAGCTGTTCTCCTGAGGCTTCCTCTCTCAGAGGTAATGCCTGATCTTTCTGCCTCTGCCTGGGGACCCAGAAGCAAGATGGCCATGATGTCTTTTTCATGGAGTTCTGCCTCCTTGCAGAAGGAGAAGTACTGCCGCTGTCTCCACTACTTCATCTCCACCTCCAGCCTCTGCCTTTCAGTTTCTCCTCTCCCACAAACAGGTCAAGTTCCCTGTGTCTAGCACGGTACTTCCTCACAAGGCACCAGCATGGTGAGACTTGCTCCCTTTGTTGTCCCGCAGGTCCCACACGGCAGCTGTGGGACTGCATGCCCTCAGCTCCAAGTCTTACTGCAACAAGCCATAGGGAAAAAACCAGCCTGAGACTCAAGACTCCACAAAATGGTAACATGCCAGCTCCCTCTAAGGCTCTGTCTCTCATAGAGGACTACGAAATACTTCTTCAGAAACTTAACACAGATTTCATGGATATTTCCCATGTGACTCAGGACACTTCCTCACACACTGGGTGGCAAGTAGACTTAGTTGGGTTTCAGACCCAGAGTTGGAAACATAACATTAAGGCTTGTATTTTAAAGCGCTCATCTGTTTCTATTACCGGAGCCTTCAGACACCTGCACCTTAGAGGAGTGGACCCAGGTAAGTCAACAGTAAAGAGGGTTTTTTAAAGACTATGACCCACAAGACCCCAAAAGTCATATGGGAAGTAATAGAATAAAAACTGCAGCTCAACCATGCATACGTCCAGCGTAATTTCCACCTTCCAATCACTAAGTGTTAAGGTACATTATTTCATTCTATTCTCAAAACAGGGGGTTACTACAAATAGTCTATTTAAAATGTTAAATTTTAACATGCAAACACCAAAATACTAACAGATATCAAACCAATCTGTGTGAACAGACCCACAGTCTCTAGAAGAGCTCCTGACACAGCAAGTTGGGTAGGTGCAGGGCATGAGTTTGGGGGGCTAACTCTTAAAATTGTTCAACACTACCAGAGCAGGGGATGGAGGAAGATACTTACTTTGCTCTTCCTTATAATATGTACCACTTATTAGCACATTTTAAAAAACAAAAATTTTGTGGTTTTGACCATGGCTACTCCTAGCACATTTCCCAGCCCTTCACTTCCTAGTATTAAGCCACAGACTAAAGCAAACCACACGGTTTGCACACTTCAAGGACTGCAAAATAGAGCTATCTGTCTGCACAGACAAAAAAAAAAATCTACAACATCTGTAACCACCCATCTGCTTTTTTACCAATACTTCATAAATGCTAAAATCAGTTACCACCTATAGTGCTGACTGATGAAACTGAGGGAAATGCAACAGTGTGAACGAACTAGGTAAGGTTTGAAGGACTGCAATCGATACAACATGTATACTGTTGCCTGACAAATTTCTGTTTCCATGTCATTAAAGCAACACTTTAAATCGTTATTAGTATTCTCATGTTAGTGAGATCCTTACATCTCTCTTAAATAGGCAAAACTGCACCCGCAACCAAAGGGAATATGTCTGAGCAAAGGAACCGAGGATCACGTCTAGAGCATCAGACCTGTTGATGACACTGGTTACCAATGTACTGCGTTCGTGATCCATTTATTGAAAGCTCCCCAGCCGCGATGACGGCATCTGCAGGGTCCTTACCGTCACCTATGATTTCCTAAGCGTACATCACGCAACACGGGGGTTGTGCGCATGTGGCCATAAAACTTTAATTACAAATACCCTCGCTCCCGCGTACATACATAGGAAAATTAATCTTAAACGGTACAAAGTCCAGGGGTGAAAATGAAAAATAACGACCAGAGCCACAGCCCAGAACCTGAGCCCAGGCCGCCAGACTGAGGCGCTCGGCGCTGCTGCCCCGGCCGGGAAGCGCTGCGGGAGGCACGGGCAAGCCGGGGCAGCTACACTGCGCGTCTGGCGGCCCTCTCAGACCCCTCGGACCTGCTCGTCGGCAGAGCTCTCTGGAGGACAAACACAGTGGGAGCCGGACAGGAGCTGCCGGTCACCGCCCGCAGCCGGGCTGGGGCGGCGAAGAAGACCGCATTGCCCACGGCCACTACACGGGTAAAGCCCCTGCCCAGGGTCGCCTCCCTGCTTCTCGCCGCAGGCCCGCAGCCCCCGCCCGCCCATTCCCCACAGGCAGCAGCGGGGCCAAGCGCCGGCGGCTCAGCCTCACTGCCCTCCACCCCCTCCTCAGAGTCCGCACGACCCCGCTCCGGCACCCGTAGGGCCCCCTCAGCTTACCGAGCCAGCTCGCGAGGAGCTCTCCCCGGCTCCACTGACATGCCCTCCCTCCCGTCGCCGCGACCCTGTCCCCAGGTCCCTCTGCAATCCCCCTCTCTATTAGCGCTGCAGCCCGGGGTCGCGCACGGCCGCCTCCAAACTTGCCCCCCGACCCCGCAACACCTTCCCCGGGATTGCCTCCCGTTTCCCTTCCTCCCCATCCCCACCGCCGTGCCCTATCTCTTACCGATCAACTCTTTGGGGACGTCGGAGCTTTCCTCTGCCATGGTGGCGCTGCCCAGCTCCCGAGGGTGCCCGGTGGCGGGGCTGCTTCAGCGACGCGCCGTCCCTGCACCGGGCAAGGCGGGCATGCAATCAACACAGCGGGGCGAAGGAGGGCCGGCCGTGCGCCTCTCTGCTGCGTGTGTGCGGAGTGTGTGTATGCGGTGAGCGCGGATGGAGGGAAGGGGCTTCTCCCGCGCTACATGACGCCCCCGGCTGTCGGCGCGGCCAGGAGGGACATTTCCAGGGTAGGAACGGCCCGCAGGCAGCCGTCAGCCGCGGCGGGCCCCTCACACGGCCAGCCCCTCCGCGAAACCCGGCTTCCCCCCCCGCCCGGCACCGGCGGCTCAAACGCGGGCGGGAGGAGGAGGCGGCTACCCCCGCCCCGGGAGGGCTGGTGCCCTCGCCCCGGTCCGGCCTCCTCACCTCGCGAGAGCCGCCGGGAGCCGCCCGCCCGCGCCCACTGAACACCCGGCGGCAGAGGAGGAGGAGGTGGCGGCCGCCGGGAGCATCGCCCTCAGGAAGCCATCGCTCCCGCTCCGCCGCGGAGAGGGAGAAGGAGGAAGGCAGAGATATGGGAAATCCAGCGCGGCGAGGCTGGCCCCTCCTTCGCCCGATCGGCCCCCGGCGCTGCGGAGGACCCGGGAGGGCGGCGGCGGGGGCCATCTGCCGGCGGCAGCGAGTGGAGCGGCCCGGCCCCTCCGACGCCGCCGCAGGCCTCGGCCGCCACCGAGCTGTGTGGCAACGCCACCGTCCCTCTTCAGCAGACATTGCCTCTCACTGATGCACCTTCGGGGTTTGCACCGCGGGCATTCGCGGAATTAATTTAATTTACAAGGGTGTGCGGTGTGGAGGGGATGGTGGTCAGTCCTCGCCACCTGGGAAGGGGATTGTCCAGGCTGGATTGCATCAAGTCCTGGAAGAGAGTAACCTTTGATCCAGAATTCATCTGCCTCTCCCTTACTCCCCCACCTTATCTCCATAGGGACGGCAGCCGCTTCAGCACCTTATCAGAGCTGACGCCGTCGCTTAGAGATGGCTTAGCCAAGTTCCTTGTGCTGGGAGAGCAGGCAAGATTCAGAGCTTGTGGCAGGTGGAAGAGAATCAAACATGTCTCCTTTCCCAGGACTTACGAAAAGTCCACAAATTGGAGCGATTTGCTTGTTGCACTTTACTGCTGAAATAGTTGTTGTGTGCTAATAGCCGAATTAGAGAAAGACGGCACGCGAGCTGCCTAATTACGCCTAGAAAAATAGGAGAGAAAGATGCTTATTGGGTGAGAGCGAAGGAAGAGGCTCGGCAGCTTTGGAAGTCTTTTGGCTGCTTCTGGTAGCCTGCCTAGTTTCAATGAAAGCATCATTGTCACTGCAGCAGGACTGTGATTGGTCGCCGTCCGTCCTGAAGGGTTGGATTACTGCATAAACCTCCGATTTCAAGCACTCTACAAGTGAGTGACGGATCTGGGAGATCAAATTAATTTATGTCTAATTAGGAACCCCGAAATGGCTTCAGTGAGAGCAACAGCCTAAATCTATGAAGAGTTACATTGCTGGTACAATAGTACTGTCTGTCTCAGGGACTACTGCACAACCTGGTCTTCAGAAGACACAACATAACAGCTTGAAATTGGTGGGACTTGTCAAACAATTTTATTATGATTCCCCATGACATCAAACAACATTAAATAATATTAGAAATTATTTCACCAGTGCAGACAGGATCGTTATAGGCTACAATTTGCTCTCTTTCCAGTTTTCTGTTTACATGTAATGAATAAAGACATCCTGTAAAGAAAAAGGACTGTATTAGTAAAATAAAATAGTAAAGAAGCTGTGCACTTTTAATACATAGCAATGACAATCGAACCTTGTCTGGATATGTATGTGTATATATAAATTGCACTATATTCCTTTTCCATGGATGGTCTTCTGCTCAATTTTCCTCACTGTGTCTGCATCGTTCTCTGATGTGTGCAGAACACCTGCTGACCTCTTCCTTTCCTTCCTGCCAATCTCTCTTTATGGCTCAACAGAAATCTGTATTTCTTGCTTGCTGTGTACACACAAGCTAACTTCCATCAAAGACCATGAGCATCTTCTGGCAGGAACCCAAAAACAGAATAGAGTCGTCCACGTCTAATGCCCAGGAGAGGAAAATCAGATCATTATGTCTGCATAAGAAAGGCCATGTAATGTCATGTCGATGAGAGTAGTGGGTGGGATTGCGTGTGATTTAGATGCCTGCAAGGAGTGTTGCAGTATCCATGGCTTCTATTTAACCAGCAGTAATAGAGCAGGGTGGGAACTGGGAGCTTCAGAAGACATTGATCAGGGAGAGATTTGACACAGAGAGGGATGTGGGGGCAAAAAAAAAAATCCTCAGAACTGCAGCCTTGATGCATCAGATTAACCATTAATTGCATGAAGTAACTTCTGAGGAACTTCTGAGCTCTTGCAAGTTTATACAGCCTGAACTGACATCAGGACAGGCTTCTTCTGCAGCCTGTTTCCCTTTCCTTCTTCTCAGCCCAAATCCTGTCTTCTCATGAAGATAAGGCAGGTGTCAGTGTGAGTTCATACCAAGCCAAGGGCTGTCATAAAGCAGGATTTTCATAGTCTTAACTGCTGCATGTCCTCTCTGCCAATTTATCTACCACATGGATTATGGCTTTAGCAATGGAGAATCTCATTCTTTTTTCCTGAGAAGCAATTGTATGATGTCATTAATGTTATGATGTGATCAACAGCATGATCCTACTCCTGCTGAAGACAGTGGAAAGATTTCAGCTGCCAACAGCAGGTGTCAGACCAACATTGACCTCACACCCTAGAGTCACTGTGCTGCAGAGCACTATGGTAGGAGGAACTAGATGACCCATCCTGATATGCAAAGCTGCCTTGCATTGTGCATCAAAACCTCAGAATGTTTCATGAAAAACAGGGCAAAAAACAGCTCTAAATATAACTGACATGACCCAGCCTTGCTAGTTGAATTTCTAAGAACAAAGGGATGGCTTCCCCAGCTAGACATGTGCAACCTCATAGATATTGCTTACTGCCCTGGTTGAGTGCAGGCAGAGCAGAGCTGTGATGTCTTATATACCAGCCAGTCACACATCTACAAGCAGAGATACAGTTTAAGGGAGTGCTACTTTTCAATCACTGCAATTACTAGGGATATTTTAAAGACCAAGAGGCAGCTGACCTGCCACTCTGTGGACGTGCTGGAAACAGAATTAAAACATGCATTTCCAATTATGACTAGACTCAGAAGTTTGTGAAGCTCACCCATGCGTGCCAGTTTTATTTGCACTCAGCATAAAAATAATACACAGCACTTCCATTTGTGAGGTCTCTCTATATTTTTGTTCACTTGCTGTAATTTTTACCAAATAAATATCTTTGTGCTCATTCTCTATTAAATGTGATATTTGGGCCCCTCACATTGATCACATCTGTTTGGAAGCCTGTAGCTGTACCAGGACTTAGGGATGTTTTGATGTGAAACATTAATTAGAGAAGAAAAAAAGAAAGAGCAGAAAGTAAGTAGCTAGCTAACTGCACAATAATAAACGTGTCTTATATTGCTGAGTGATTGGATGTCTGCTTTGGATTTCACCAGTTGAGACAAAATCAATAGGGAAAAAGGTGTGTCCTCTATCAGTCACAAGTTTGGGAAAAGAAATGGCACACTTGTAAGTAGTCCATTGTTATCAGTGACTGAATCTTTTCAAAGCTTTTACTCTGGGTTGCTGTATGCTCTTATGAAATAAGAATTTCTCATGAAATAATTTAGTACCCTGCATACAAAAACTCTTATTTTGTCTCCATTTTAAATAGGCTGAATATAAATGCAGCAGCTAAGATGTATATTTTGATAGGGCATACTTTGATGGTCGTGTTAAGAAGAGAATTACAAAGAGCAGCTGACGCCTCATTAAAATCTTTATAAGAAAAATCTATTCAGAATAATTCTGGTTACTCTACTGTATTATTATATCATCTATTTCCATATTCCTCTTCCTTCATTCGTTTTTAGCAGGCATATTTGCATAAAACCAGGATCGTTGTTTCTTAAGAGCTCATCTGCTTCAGCTACTTAGCTCTCACGTGAAAGCATAATCCTCCACATATCTCACCACATTTAGTTAGACACTCTTGTAATTTTTATGACTCCAGATGTGGAACTAGAGAGTAAAAGCAGATGATTCCCAAACACACAGCCTAAACTGGCATCCTAGTTCTGCACTAAGTGTTACTAGTGACATGTGGAATACACTCAGCAAGATATTGAACAGATATGTGTGTTGCAGCTCCTTGGCTCACCTGTCGCTGAGTCAAACTGCATAATTTTTATGGTCTCCAAAATCCTGTTTTTCTTCCACTCAAGGCTGCCATCATGTCCAGTGTCACAGCAAGCCTCTTTCTGTGACCATTGTCTCCAAAGTAATCAAACAACATGCCTTGATTTGGTTTCTGTCAGCCCTATGAGACTGACTATCCCCTAGAAGCAAGGCAGTGAAACATGCTCCATAGATGTTATTTGCACTGTCTGAAGTAACTGAAAAAGAAGACAGATTTCTTTGTGACCAGTGAAGTGAATGAAACAAACCTGTACAAAAATAAATCTGGAGTAGTTGTGACCTAATTTTCAAGCTGAACATGTTTCCTTCTTTTCTTTTCAATAGTTTGAGCTTCTTTCTCAGCCTTTACTATTCTTACTGCTTCCCTGCCAGAAACTACTAACAGCCCTTCCATCAATACCAATACCTTCCATTCAGCCTAGCAATCTCTGCTGTACAAAAAATATGTTCTCAAAATAGATGTCAAAAATGTGTCTCAGAAGCAGAAAGTTCTGGAGAGGTTATTGACCATGTGGTGTGTCAACAAGCACCTTTAAGTGCTAAGCCTAAATGGTAAGACACATGAATTTGCAGCTCACTACAAGATAGTCTGGGACAGGGGAGGAGAGGATGAGAAGCATGAAGGAAAAGTTATCTGGGACTATACTGCTCTGGGAGCAGAAAATGATGAATATATATATATATATATATATATGGTGAATAAAGAGAAGACTGGCAGCAATTACAGGAGAATTTTATATGCCAAACAGCTTTCTATCTGCACTGAACTACCAGACTCTTCTGCTCCCTCTGCACAACCTTTCTCCTGAATAATAGAGTCAGAGAACCTGCACCCATTTAAGTTGATAAAACACTTACAGAGCTTTGGCTGAATAGTCTTGATCAACCATGTGCTGATCTCTTTTTCACAAATCAGAGTACCATCAGGCTTGATTCAGTACTGTTTTGGGGCATTCACCTTTCTGCACTCAAGCTCGCACCCACCTCGTGAAATCCATGGTTGTTGCCTCCGGCTTCAGGAGAGCTCCATGTGAAGATGAGACCACAAAAATCATAGAATCACATAATGGTTTGAGTTAGGAAGAGCCCTTAAAGACCACCTAGCTCTAACTCTCCTGCCATGGACAAGAACATCATTCACTAAACTAGGTTGCTCAAAGCTACATCCCACTTGACCTTGAACAATTCCAAGAATGAGGCATCCACAATCTCTCTGGGCAACCTTTTTCAGTGCCTCACCACTTTCACAGTGAAGAACTTTTTCCTAATGCCTAATCTAAATCTACCCTCTTTAATTTTAAAGCCATTACCTTTTTCCTATCACTACATATCCTTGTGAAAAGTCTCCATATTTTCTGTCAGCCTGCTTTAAGTACTAGAAGGCTGCCTGTAAAGTCTCCCCAGGGTCTTCTCCAGGTTAAATAACTCCAAGTCTTTCAACCTGTCCTCATAGAAGAGGTGCTCCAGCCCTCTGATGATCCTTGTGGCCCTCCTCTGGACTCACTACAACAGGTCCATGTCCTTCTTTTTCTGAGGACTCCAGAGCTGAACAAAGTACTCCAGATAAAAGTCTCAATAAATCAGGGAGATGGAGAATTGTCTGCTGATCACACTTCCTTCAATGCAGCCTGGGATTTTGTCAGCTTTCTGGGCTGCAAATGCACACTGCCAGGTCATGTTGGTCATTTACCAACACCTTCAAGTTCTTCTCAGAGCTGCTCTCAATCCATTCTCCTCCCAGCTTGTATTTGTGCTTGGGATTGCTGCAGTCCAGATGCAGGACCTTGCACTTCACTTTGTTGAACTTTATGAACTTAAGTCCATCTCTCTAGCCTGTTCCTCTGGATGGCATCCCTTCCCTCCATCATGTCAACTGCACCACACAGCTTGATCTTGTTGGCAAGGATGATGAGGGTGCACTTAATCCCACTGTCTGTGTTGCCAATATGTTAAACAGCAGCAATCGCAGTACTGCCTCCTGAGGAATGCCACTTGTCACTCATCTCCACTTGGACATTGAACCATTGACTACAACTCTTTGAGTGTCACCATCTAGAAAGTTCCTTATGTACCAAATGATTCATCTGCCAAATCCACATCTCTCCATTTCCAAAATACTCCTAGAGGATCTCTTTGCCATTTCCATAGTGTCCAGAATTGTCCTAGATGTTTTTGCCCGATACAGTAAGGAACAGTGGACACCCCTGAACAACTTATCAAAGTTTTATGAATAACTTGTAGAGGAATTAGCAAGTGGAGAGAGCAACATAAGCAAACAGCAAGAACATCCTAGCTGCATGTCACTAACATAAACCAGCATCAGATGTGATATTGCAGTATAATAGGAATTTGCTGGCAAAGTGAGATTTCCATTTCCAGGGCTGGCCATAAGAGGATGTTATCGGAAGGGTTGAGTAACACAGCAAAGCTGAGGTCACACCAATTTTTCTGTATTCATATATAGCACCAGTGATTTGGAGCAGATGATTTGCAAAAGTGCTACTTTTCAGGTTCAAATCATCACTTTTCAAATCTGAGAAAACACCCCACCTATGCAATAGAACCACCACCAGCACATACAGCTTCCTTTCGTTAGTGTACATGCACATGTTCTTCTGAGTAGAACACGTAAGGTCAGTTTCAGTCTTACTGAAAAATGGTATCTTTAGGCTATTAGTCCCAAGCCTATTTCTAATTCCTGATGTGTATGACATTCGGGGGCAAATGCTGCCCACTGAACTAAATATGGTGAGAGGTTCTGGTTTGCTGAAGAGGAAAGGGACAGTTGTTGCCATTGATCATGGCCCTCCAGGTACCATGGGTTAGCCCACCTCCAACCGACCAGCCTCACTTTGCACTCATTAGGTGTTCTCCTCTTCAGCAAAGGAGAGGTAAAATTCATGCAAGTAGCTTCAAAAAACACAGGAGAAACATCTCCACACCACATATGTGATGAGAAAGGCTACATTCCTTAGCAAATTGAATGGCCCAGTGATGTCGCGGAATGCTGAGAATAATGAGCATGGGGTGGCTCCTGTCTGTGTTAATGAAGTGCCTTAGCCTTCAAAGGGGTACAGTGAGCACCTCAGTCACTCTGCAGTGATGGAGAGTTGTTTGATAGGTGGCATTGGGTAGGCTCAAATCAAGAAATGGCTTTTTAGTGCAGATGTTTGCTTTCCAGAGGCTAAGTATGGTTCCTGGCACAGCTTATTTCTGGAACATAGACTTCGCTGAAACATTCTTTGTCTCCCCTCCCTTGCGCGGTGAAGAGAGTTGTTTGCAAGGTGGCACTTGGCAGGCTCAAACTAGGGAATGGCTTTTTAGTGCAGATGTTTGCTTTCCAGAGGCTAAGTATGGTTCCTGGCACAGCTTATTTCTGGAGCATAGATTTAGTGAAAGCATTCTCTGTCTCTTCTCCCCTGCACATTGAAGAGTGCTCAGAGAAATTCAACACAATTAAATCACTGGGTGTTTTGCTGCAGAGGCAATGACTTCAAGTCAGCAGTGCCAAAGGAGCACTTTGAGAACAGCAGAAGGAAAAACACTTTTAAAATTCCTGAGATAAGCCACAAATATGAGGAGGTCACAGAAGGAAATCCTGCCTTGCAGTTCCATGGTACGCCATCAGCAAAACCAGATTAAGGTGTTTGTGCTCATTCTGTTGCCACATTTCTTAGTTGCGTGACTGGGTGTACTGGCTCTGGCTGGAACAGAGTTAATTTTCTTCATAGCAGCCTCTATGCTGTTGTTTTGAAGTTTTGTTGAAAGCAGTTGCTGGTAATAACATGGGGATGTGTTAGCTGTTGTGAGCAGTGCTTACACAGCACGAAGGCCTCCTCTGCTTTTCACGCTGCCCTGCAAGTGAGTGGGCTTGGGGTGGGCAAGAGGTTTGCAGAGGAGAGAGACAGTACAGCTGACCAAAGGGACATCGCATACCATATGATGTAGTGCTTACCAACAAAAGCTGAAGGGGGAGTTTTCCAGGGCTGCTGTTGTTTGGGAACTGACTGGTCATTGGTCAGCTGGTGGAGAACAATTGTGTGGGTTTTCATCACTTGCTTTTCTTAGCTTTCATGGTTTTGTTTGGTATTGTTTTGGTTTTCCTTTGTTTCCTTTTTTTAACTCATTAAACTGTATTTATCTCAACCCATGGATTTTCTCACTTGTGCCCCTTCCTATCCCACAGTGTGGTGGGACAGTAAGTGAGTAGCTGTGTGGGGCTGAGCTGCTTGCTGGGGTTAACCCACAACATTGGGACATTATTATTTGCAGGACTAATGTAAACCAGATGAGAAGATCCACATGAAAAACAAGTCAGAATATCATGAAAATCCCACAGGGAATGCTTTAGACCTCTCTTCTGTTTCTCTGATTTTGAATCACCACTGAACAGGCTGCACACTTGCCAAATGTATTGGTTATTAGAAAATAATTACCCACATACTTATTCAGAAAATAGTCAGGTATCTCTGAAGCACAACTTTATGAATAATTATTCATGGTTTCTAATCTCCAGCTACATTTTTACCTCAATTACAGATGCTCTCACCTAGGGCAGCACAAACAAGACCACATTATTTAGACCAGGACATAAAGAGGTCAATAGGAAACTGTGTGGCTGGCTGTAACGTTCACCATTTGCAAGCTGCACTTTTCAGCCAGTGGTGCAGGTCAAATGTATTCTTTCTGTTCCTTCTCTGGATTATTTACATAGTAAACTAGCACAACAAGAGCAGCCTATTTCGCAATCAGCCTCAAGTCTGCTTTTAGCATACAAGCGCCAGCTCTCATCAAGTTCAAGTGCTGAAATGATCTCTGAAAACAATTATGAAGTGGTTACTTCCCAAGTGGACTCAAAATCTACTCAGGAATTGGATTAGAGATTTTTGGAACCATTTTTCCCAGTTGTCTGCCTTGGCTGTCATTTTCTGTAATGCAGTTTCTCAAAGCACAAATACATCAGTTTATTATCATTCTGTGCAGTAAAACGAAGCTGTGTCAGGAATAAGTTTGTATTTCAATTTTGGTGGCGAGTAGAGAAATTACCCCCCAAATAAAACTGAATTCACCAGACTAGCTCAGAAGGTTTGGAAGTAAGATAAAGCTGTATTTTACAGTAAGCTAAATTTACAAGTGTATATACAAAATACATTTACAATTATACACAACTATTTACAATTTAGAAATAATACAGAAATCAAATTCCCCCCTACACAGGACAAAGAAAGCCCAGAAAGGGTCAAGGCCACTTTCTTCTCTCTCCCAGATAGAAAACCAGCAAGACATATATGTTATCAGTTCAGTCAAGGTNGATCACCCCTGAGCCTCCTCTTCTCCAGGCTAAACAAGCCCAGCTCCCTCAGCCTCTCCTCATAGGGTTTGTGTTCCAGGCCCCTCACCAGCTTTGTCGCCCTTCTCTGATCACTTTTCAGTATCTCAACATCTCTCTTGAATTGAGGGGCCCAGAACTGGACACAGTACTTCAGGTTTGGTCTGACCAGTGTTGAGTACAGGGGAAGAATAACCTCCCTTGTCTAGTGGCCACACTGTTCCTGATAGAGGCCAAGATGCCATTGACTCTTCTGGCCACCTGGGCACACTGCTGGCTCATGTTCAGCCTACTGTTTACCAGTACCCCCAGGTCCCTTTCCACCTGGCTGCTCTCCAGCCACTCTGTTCCCAGCCTGTAGTGATGCTTGGGGTTGTTGTGGTCAAAGTGTAGGCAAAGGGAACAAAGAGAAAGAAATTGTTTATATATTGGCTGTTTACACCAATTAGCAAAACAATTAATGACATAGACTTTATTATTCTCTTACTTCCAGTGCTCTAATTTATTTACATTATGCACTGAATTTTGGGAAAGTCCCAATTTCTCTTATTGGAATTTTCCAATAAGCCTTAAACTACTACACTTTTTTTCATCTTCATTTCCACAGATAGGATCCAGTATCATTTAGCAATCTTCAGTCTGCCCCTAAGTGGTTAATTTACTGTTCAGAACACTACTGTTCTTCCTTCTCTGCCTCATTGCACACGTGCTCATCTTTTCCTTTTTTTCCCTGCACCTTGATGCTTTTGGTTCCTTTCACTGTGTATTATCTGCTGCTGGCAGTAATCTTAGCTCTTCAGCTGACAGCAAAATTATGAGGTGCTCAGTACAAGATGACAATTCTCCTTCCCTCATTCTAATTCATTTGTGCCGCCATCAAGGAATCAGCGTCATCTTTTCAACACCTTAACAGCTCTCTGCTAATAGAAAGCATTAACTCCCCATTCTTCAGCAACAGGTCAACAATTATTTTTATTTTTGTAATAACCCATAAAATTTTGTGCTTTGGAAAATTCCAGTTCTCTCCAATGTCAAATACCTGGGCCATTGCCTCAGCTGGCACACAGTGTAGAGAGGGTTTGCTGTGGGATACCAAGTCACACAGGCAGCCAACAGGCTTTGCTAGGAAGGACCACGGCCTACCATTGGCCTTTCCTGATTGATCTTACTGGTTTGGTTGGGGGGCAGAGGGGGGTGTGTCTGTTTTAAAGAAAACCTCTCTGTTTCAGTGTGCACATAGAGGCTCCTGGCATCATTTTACTTCCTTTAAAAAAATGATAGGTAAATATTGCTGCAGGCTTTTATGAAGCACTTTACCAGACAAAGCTGCATACGGTCTCATTAGCGACAAGACCTACCTAACTTGATGTAAATAGTAAAGGCCACCTCTGTAACTTCCATAAGGTGTTCACACAGACTTGATTGTAAGAGGGAAGAGTTGTGCTTGATCAGAAGCTACAACAAGCCGATAATCACTAGGTTACTAAAGACAAGATGCAGGGGAAACAGGGCTTGCAGGTATGCGCATGAGTAGTAGGGAAGGATGGTATGTAACAGATTCCAAAATAAAGAAGGAGTTTGGTTCTCCTTGGTTCAGAATTCTGGGATGCACTGGACACACATCACAGAACTCTGAACACATATAAACTGAAAGCATGGGTGGGTGAGTTGGAGTGGCAGCAGTCTTACCACCATGATGGTGCGGTTCCCAGTGGGGACGCCTACCTTCTGGAACAGCAGCCGACCAGCTCTGCTGTCTATGCATCTCGGGAGCTCTGCTGGTCAGTGGGATAGGGTGAGTGTAGCCTGCCCTTTGATCAATAGACCCATTTGGGATTGTTTAGAATCATAGAATGGTTTAGGTTGGAAGGGACCTCAAGGATCATCCAGCTCCAACCCCCTGCCACAGGCAGGGACACCTCCCACTAGAGCAGCTCGCCCAAGGCCTCATCCAGCCTGACCTTAAACACCTCCAGTTTGTCATGTCTTATGCAGCACTGTAGTTTCTCCCTATGGCTGTAGCAGGTGACCCATAGGTATTGTATATATACCTTTCTCATGATGGTTTTAGTGTTTAAGCTATGATTAAAGTATTGAAACTGTACCCAGAGAGGGGTACCCATATGTAAGAGCATTCCCTGGTCCCAGAGAACTCACTGGAACATTGATATGCTATCATGTGGCCAGTAAAAAAAAAACATTATGAACCTCAACAGAAAGAAAAAAAAATACATATCCCTGCACTGTTTCTGTATACATGGCATGACTTTGTTGAGGATTCTGTACAGATAAGCATGTCTGGGCAGATAAGTGAGTTCCTGTATTCCCAGGCAGGTTCGTACCAGGAGACCTTGGTCAATGTTACACATATGCTCATTTACATTTAGCATTAACAGGAGCTTAAAATCTTTGTCAGACAAGTTACGCTAAATTATTTGGTGATCACGGTTGTGTTTCTGACAGGTGTACAGGCTGATTACAAATATGACCTTAAATATCCGGGGTGGCAGATGGAGAGGTCTGTAGAGAGCAAGGGGCTGTGCTGGCCTCACCGAGGTCCCCAGGCGTTGGAGCAGAGCTGGGCTGACCAGCTCTGTTCAAGGCAGCATGAAGCTGGCAATGCTGTTCCTCGTGCTGCAAGCAGACAGATGGTCCCAGGCTTTTCCTATCTCTCTTTCAACTGTGACACATTTAAATACAAAGGGTAAAACTTGCAACACCTCAAAACCAAAATATGGAGAGTGAATGCTATAAATAACTTTGTTAAAACTATCTCATACAGTAAATATACAGTACGGCATACAGACTTGCAGGTAAGGCTGGCAGGAAGCAGAGACGGCAAACTGTGGGTTTAGGTGAAAATAGAAGTTGAAGAGCTAATTCAGTATCCACCTCAGCACAGTCAGAGCCCTGGAGAAGAAATGGGCAGGAGTCCTGGAGCTCTGCAGCAGTGCTAGCAGGACACCCGAAGGACAGGATTTGGGGAAGAGAAGCCTGTTTGTCTGGGGGGAAGAAACAGATGTCAGAAACAAAATAACATTCTGAAAATGTTAAGGAGATTCAGCCTGCTTCCACCCCAGCTGCAAACAGAGCAGCCACAGTTGCTATCATCCCAGGGAGCACTGAGCAAATTCTCAGGGGGAGTTTGGGCTTCTCCTCCCCTTGGCTGGGTAGGAACAGCCTGACAAAAACTGTGCTGGGTATCCCTTTCCAGGGGCACTGTTTCAGGCACATTTCCCAGCAAGATAGCTGCTTTGTGAACCTTTAGTTTACTGCTGCCACCCTGGGAGTAGCCAAATCTATTTCCAGTTTTACATCATATGGCATTTGAAATTAATGTTCTTTAATAAGCAGCAAAATGTGTGTTGTCAGCATCTCAGGGTGAACACAAATATTATTAGACCTTTGGCAGAGCTTATTTATGCTTTACCTACACACAAGAGTGATCTTCATATTTTGTCCCATGGCTGTCCTGGATTGTTTAATTTATTTACTTAGCTGTGATTCAACAAAAAGGGGGGTGGAGGGGGAAAGTGCCACAAACACAAAGACTTCACTCCTCCTTGCTCTTCCTCCTTGCACACACCCGTTCGACTCATTTCCTTTCTCAGCAAAGGAATTAGGCCCCTGTGATGCTGTATTTCCAAAACAAGAATGTTCAGCCACAAAACCTTCACCCCTGTGTCAGGGAAAATGTGCCAGACATCCTTGCCACATGCAGAAAGTGGACCAGCCCAGGTGCTAGCACGTGGCATACACCAGGGAGATGAAGGTACATGCCAACATATTTAATGCAACACACATCAGAGCACGGAGTGCAACGCGTGCCAAAGCTGCTGAGCTGTGAGGCAGCAGGAGATAATCACCTCTCCAAGCACAGACACTGTGGCCAGATAGGAGCAGAGGGAAGTGGCAGGATTGGAGGCTGCCCAGTGAAGTCTTTTGAGTTCCCAATAACATTAACAGGAAGCAATCTCTCTTGCAGCAACTCTGTGCTTGACCAGACTTAGGTTCTTGCTTGTTTTGGTTTTTTTTTTCCAAGGGTATTTATTATCATTTGCTTCTCATTCTCTTGGAAGATCCACCTAGTTTTTACTAATTCATTTTCTTAAGTGCATCTCTGCTGTCCCCAAAGACCCTTCAAGAGCTTGCAACATTTACTGTCTAACAATGATTTCCATATGAAATAGGCTTGGTTTGAAAGAGAGAGTGTTTTCTTGAGCTGCCAACTTCATCAAGTCTCCAACAGTTGAGTTGGCTTCCTTCCATATTAGGTATCATCACTAGGGATCAGGGGTTCTGCCAGCAAGATCCAGACTCTGACTGCGTCTATGTGACCATGTAGCCATCAGCTGACACTATCAGTGACAGCTTGCTGGATCTCATGAGGTTCAGCATGGCCAAGTTCAGGGTTTTACACCTGGCTTGGGGCAATCCTCAGTATCCAGCTTTAGGAGGGAGGTTGGACTAAATTATATAGGTTAGACTCGATGATCCTTTTCCAACCTGGTTGTTTCTTTGATTCTGTGATCTATGAAGGTCCCTTGCAACCCCTACTGTTCTGTGATTCTGTGTACTAATACAGTTTAGAGGATGATGTGATTGAGAGCAGCCTTATGGAGAAAGACTTAAGGGTACAGGTGGATGAAAAGCTGGACATGAGACAATAATGTACACTTGCAGTCCAGCAGGTTGATCACATCCTACGTTGCATCAAAAGAAATGCAGACAGCAGGTTGAGGGAGGTGATTCTGCCACTCTACTCTGCTTTGGTAAGACCTCACCTGGAGTACTGCATCCAGATCCAGAGCCCTCAGCATGAGGCCATTACTCTGTTGAAGCAGGTCCAGAGGAGGGGCACAAAAATGATCCAAGGGCTGGAGCACCTCTGCTATGAGGACAGGCTGAGACAGTTGGGGTTGTTCAGACTGGAGAAGAGAAGGCTGCAGTGGGCCCTTATAGCAGTCTTTCAGTACTTAAAAGGAGACTGTAAAAAAGTTGGGGGCAATCTTTTTAGTAAGCCTGTTGTGACAGGACAAAGAGTGATGTTTTCTAATGAAAAGAGGGAATACTTAGACTGGACATAAGGAAAAAAAATGGTAGATGGCCCATCCCTGGAACCATTCAAGGTCAGGCTGGATGGGGCTCTGAGCAACCTGATCTAGTTACAGATGTCCTTGCTCGCTGTCAGGGGGTTTGATTAGATGACCTTTAATGGTCCCTTCTAACTCAAAGCATCCTATGATTCTATGATCTGGTGGCTCTGGTTCAGCCACATGGGGGAACTGATTGTGATGAACCTAGCAGAGAATCATAGAAAGAATCACAGAATCAACCAGATTAGAAGAGACCTCCAAGATTGTCCAGTCCAACTTATCACCCAGCCCCATGCAATCAACTACAGGGATGGTGACTCCACCACCTTTCTGGGCAGCCCATTCCAATGGCAAATCACTCTCTCTGTCAAGAACTTCCTCCTAACGTCCAGCCTATACCTCCCCTGGCACAACGTGAGACTGTGTCCCCTTGTTCTCTTGCTGGTTGCCTGGGAGAAGAGACTGACCTCCACCTGGCTACAGCCTCCCTTCAGAGCTGGTGGCTGTGCTAGCTGCAGAGGGGTCCTAAGAGGTGTGAGAAGCATTGAGGTGAGGAGATACCTACTCAGAGTGAAATACACTGACTGTAGTCAATTTGTATAATGTGGATGCACTAGGAGCATGTTTTGTGTGGACTGGACAGAAGGAGTTTTCTCCCCTTTCCATTTTTTTCCAGCTCTGGAAATAATACCTAAAGGGAGACAAACATGCCTCCCTCCTCCCCACCCAAGGGAGAAATACAACACCGTGGAGCACAAATCCATGCATATTCACAGCTGATCTTGTTCATAGAGGGAAAAAAAATTCCATTAAATACCACTGTGTAATTTTTATTTCCCCTCTTTGGTGAATCAGTGCTCTTCTCTCCTGCTGGCAGGCAGGGTGAGTTCTTGAATGCAGAATGGCCACTTGGAGCCAATGAATTTCACTCAGGGAACTCAGAGGAAAATCCTGGTCCACTAGCTGAGGTAAAAGGGGGAAATGTCTTTGCTGTATTTCAGCTGGAGTATTCGTGCTCTGTTAGGATTTCTGAAGAGAGCAATATTCTTTATACAGCATCGGTTGGCAAGAAGGTGTTTTATTATTAAAACCCTGTTGAAAAATCTGGCTATTTGTCAGACACTTAAATGGTGCCCAGCTTTTTGAAAGCCTGAGTTCCCTTTTTTATTCTCACTTTTCTTCTGTCACTTGCTGTTCAGAAGTGTTAAGTGTTGCTGGATGTGTCTCTAGAGCTTTCTCTTTTTTTTTCTCCTTTTTTATATTTCCTGAGTTTTTCACATCTTTGTTAGATAGAAACATGCTGAGGAGCACACAGCTTTTTAAACAAGTGTCACAAAAACTGAAATATTGCAGAAAAAGAATGGGATTGAGTTTTCATTTCAATCCTTTAGCCACGCAGGTGCAGCTGCGTGTCTAATAGTACAAAGCACGTGTGTGATCTCCTTACAGGATGAAAGGAGAAGACTTTGCAGCTCAGGTTTGCGCTCGTTCTTTCCATTTGTCGCTTTTCATTTCCTTTTCTCGAAGTGCCATTGCTCCTAGAAGAGCCGTAAACTTTGCTACGGCTCCGCTTCACACTAATGCAGCAGCCCTTAGTTCTTGTTGGTGAGGATTGACACCTTGTGGCCAGAAAGTGCTAAAGACGGATTAATCCTAATAATACTTCATTTTGCATCATCTGGCCGTTCCCTATAGGGCAGTTTTCCTGAACCAGCATTCATTTAGCTCTTTAAAGAGTCACAGAAATACCAGCTTAAATATGGGCTTGGCTCTTTTGCTTAAGTTTTTATATGGTTGAGAATGATTAAACTCCTCATCTTCCAGGGAGAGAAAATAAATTTGGAGACTTTTTTTCTCCAAGTATCAGATAGGGGTTTTCTGCTTCTCGTGGTTTGTAAAGTTAGCTGACAGAAATCAAACTCTCAAATGAAATTGGAGAAAAAAAATACAGATTTGTACTTGGAGAGAGGCACAGAGGAAGACATTATAAAGCAATTACCACATCCCTGGCAGACCCCTGTTAATTTTCCCCCAACCCAAAAAAAAACTAAATCTACACTCCCCAGTGCTCCAATCCTTCACCACCACCACCCCCCTCCAATGCCTCCACCATCCAAGAGGCCTAAGCAAGCCTCTGGAGGCCCCAAAACAGGCCTACTGCTTATATGNTGATTCTATGATCTGGTGGCTCTGGTTCAGCCACATGGGGGAACTGATTGTGATGAACCTAGCAGAGAATCATAGAAAGAATCATAGAATCAACCAGATTAGAAGAGACCTCCAAGATTGTCCAGTCCAACTTATCACCCAGCCCCACGCAATCAACTACAGGGATGGTGACTCCACCACCTTTCTGGGCAGCCCATTCCAATGGCAAATCACTCTCTCTGTCAAGAACTTCCTCCTAACATCCAGCCTATACCTCCCCTGGCACAACGTGAGACTGTGTCCCCTTTTTCTCTTGCTGGTTGCCTGGGAGAAGAGACTGACCTCCACCTGGCTACAGCCTCCCTTCAGAGCTGGTGGCTGTGCTAGCTGCAGAGGGGTCCTAAGAGGTGTGAGAAGCATTGAGGTGAGGAGATACCTACTCAGAGTGAAATACACTGACTGTAGTCAATTTGTATAATGTGGATGCACTAGGAGCATGTTTTGTTGTGGACTGGACAGAAGGAGTTTTCTCCCCTTTCCATTTTTTTCCAGCTCTGGAAATAATACCTAAAGGGAGACAAACATGCTTCCCTCCTCCCCACCCAAGGGAGAAATACAACACCGTGGAGCACAAATCCATGCATATTCACAGCTGATCTTGTTCACAGGGGGGGGAAAAAATCCATTAAATACTACTGTGTAATTTTTATTTCCCCTCTTTGGCGAATCAGTGCTCTTCTCTCATGCTGGCAGGCAGGGTGAGTTCTTGAATGCAGAATGGCCACTTGGAGCCAATGAATTTCACTCAGGGAACTCAGAGGAAAATCCTGGTCCACTAGCTGAGGTAAAAGGGGGAAATGTCTTTGCTGTATTTCAGCTGGAGTATTCGTGCTCTGTTAGGATTTCTGAAGAGAGCAATATTCTTTATACAGCATCGGTTGGCAAGAAGGTGTTTTATTATTAAAACCCTGTTGAAAAATCTGGCTATTTGTCAGACACTTAAATGGTGCCCAGCTTTTTGAAAGCCTGAGTTCCCTTTTTTATTCTCACTTTTCTTCTGTCACTTGCTGTTCAGAAGTGTTAAGTGTTGCTGGATGTGTCTCTAGAGCTTTCTCTTTTTTTTTCTCCTTTTTTATATTTCCTGAGTTTTTCACATCTTTGTTAGATAGAAACATGCTGAGGAGCACACAGCTTTTTAAACAAGTGTCACAAAAACTGAAATATTGCAGAAAAAGAATGGGATTGAGTTTTCATTTCAATCCTTTAGCCACGCAGGTGCAGCTGCGTGTCTAATAGTACAAAGCATGTGTGTGATCTCCTTACAGGATGAAAGGAGAAGACTTTGCAGCTCAGGTTTGCGCTCGTTCTTTGCATTTGTCGCTTTTCATTTCCTTTTCTCGAAGTGCCATTGCTCCTAGAAGAGCCGTAAACTTTGCTACGGCTCCGCTTCACACTAATGCAGCAGCCCTTAGTTCTTGTTGGTGAGGATTGACACCTTGTGGCCAGAAAGTGCTAAAGACGGATTAATCCTAATAATACTTCATTTTGCATCATCTGGCCGTTCCCTATAGGGCAGTTTTCCTGAACCAGCATTCATTTAGCTCTTTAAAGAGTCACAGAAATACCAGCTTAAATATGGGCTTGGCTCTTTTGCTTAAGTTTTTATATGGTTGAGAATGATTAAACTCCTCATCTTCCAGGGAGAGAAAATAAATTTGGAGACTTTTTTTCTCCAAGTATCAGATAGGGGTTTTCTGCTTCTCGTGGTTTGTAAAGTTAGCTGACAGAAATCAAACTCTCAAATGAAATTGGAGAAAAAAAATACAGATTTGTACTTGGAGAGAGGCACAGAGGAGACATTATAAAGCAATTACCACATCCCTGGCAGACCCCTGTTAATTTTCCCCCAACCCAAAAAAAAACTAAATCTACACTCCCCAGTGCTCCAATCCTTCACCACCACCACCCCCCTCCAATGCCTCCACCATCCAAGAGGCCTAAGCAAGCCTCTGGAGGCCCCAAAACAGGCCTACTGCTTATATGTTCTTCCTGATAAAGTGGCTCCCACCAGACACAGGGCAGGAGGAGGAGGAAAGGAGAATGAAGTGACCTTGTTGTGAGTTTATAAGGAGATAGCAGAATTATGGGATTGAATAACAATCTTTCTGTCCCCAGAAGATTTTTTTAACCCTATAGTCTCAACTTGGGACACTGCTCCAACCAGGATTTCCTGTATGGTATAGATCAAGGATCACAGAATCATAGAATTGCCTGGTTAGAAACCAGCCAGCTCTAACCATAACCTAACATGTCCCTAGACATAACTGTTAGATGATGTCCCTAAGCACTGCATTGAAATGTCTTTTAAACACCTCCAGGGATGGTGACTCCTCTGCTATCATCTCACTGCAAGACTTCACTTCCAGGCCTTTGCCAAAATTTGAGGAATAAGTTTTCTGCTCTGGAAGCATTTGTCAGACCTGCATGAGCACAAATAGTAGTACAATCTCGCAGTGGTAATTGCTGAATGTTAGCCATGGGTTCCCAGCTCCTTATCATCTCCTTTCAGGACAGATTTCAACCTGGCGAGCAGAAGAAATGCATGAAAAGGGCCTCCATAATCTGAAGACAGGATGAGTTTGGGGTACTTCAGGATGTTGGTTTTGCCTCTGCCATAAAACTTACATATAAACATTGAGGTTCTTTTAAAACTGCTGTTTTCTTAATTGTTGCATCAGCAAAAACCAGGACTCTAAAAATCTCCTTAACTCAAGGCAGTGGAAGTTTAATGGGCTTGAAACATTCCTTACTCCAACCTAGTGTTTACTTCTATGTGGAGATTTACTTTCATTGTTTAAATTGCACTGACACCTAGGAACTCAGTGTGCCAAGGTCTGTACTAACAAAATACTCAAAGGGTAGTTAGCCATCTCCTCATAATCTCAGTGCCTGCGTAGCAGGCGAGAAGCATCAGGAAGGCAAAACAGATTAAAGAGAGAGATGTGAGCCAGGAAAACAAAATACTAGAGTGAAAAGGGGGGAAAACAGACATTCCTGCTCATCCACTGAGTTTAGGTGATGTCAGGTTGTCGTGGTAGGCCTGATAGGCCCAAAACTGGCTTATACATGTCCTGCCTTGCCTAGGCATGATTTTCTGTTCCATAAGAGAGGCAAGCGTGGGAAAAGGACACAAAAGGAACCTGTAGCCACTGAGCGTGGCCTACCCAGGGTCCTGTGGTAAACAAGGTACACACAGGTAGCTTGTACAAGGCCTGTGCTTTTTTTTTTTTTGGAAGTTTCAGAATTTCAGGAGAAACTGGATGTGCCCATGGAATTACGGCAAACTGGTTTTGAAACATGACTTTGCAGACTTGAATTTTTGTATTTTCTGGATGACCACTGATGTGTCTTCACAGCAGTGCACTGAATTCAAGTCTTTGCTTCTCTGCAATAGTCTCTTCATTAACTCTAAAAGATTCTTTTTATACAGTCATTTGTATTGGAGGAGAGGAGAAACAATGCAGAGAATTTTTTTATCAGACATGTTTTTTTTTTTTCTAAAGCAGTCAGCAATTAAAAGCATCTGAGTCACGAGCAAGCAGAAAGGAGACTTTGAGTCAGACTACAGAGTAATTTGAAACTCCTACTTTCCTAGCAGATCTTCTGTGCAACCTCAGTTTAAGAACATACTAGTTTGAACACAGGTTTACACTTCTCTTTGGCTTTGAGTTGTGCCACTGGGGCCTCTATCAGCTTTACAAAGTCAGACATCATGAAGTCAATGACTGCATTGGGACTTTGTGTAATATTAGCTGCAGTAGCTGTGGAACCTTTGGTCCTGTCTGTTCTAAGAGGTGAGCTGTACCTTCTGACAGCATTATTAAGAGAGGTAATTTATCCTAAGGGGTAGTGAAAGGTAAATAATAATTAATCTTTAAAAATCTTATTAATAGTCTAAGTGCTACCTATTTTACTGGCTTAAGGTAACCTGTTATGTTATAGTTACACGAGGTACCTAACCATTCCTTATTCTATGGGATACTATTAACAATTACTGAAGCATTTTTTACTTTTACATAAATCAAAATCCTAACAAATAAATTTGCTTAGAGAAAGTTGGTTTTGAAGACTGAAAAATGGAGTGTCAGCTTCCTTTGTAGCATGGGAAGATATACCACAGTGCTTGCAAAACCATAGCTATAAAAAAAGGACATAAAGTTCTGGACTGTATAGTCCTTGTGAAGCTCCTGAAGTGCTGTGTTTGGTGCTGGTATTACAACTGCCAAGAAATATCTTCAAAGAGAAAGATGCAGTGTAATAAAATTATAGCTGGGGCTATGGAAAACAACTATGTGTTAACAAGCAACACATGTTTAAAAATAATAAGAAGAGAAACAATATTGAGAAAAATACAGAGTAGAGATAAACCCAAGAAATATGAGATTAAATGAATAGATGATGAAAAGGGCTGTCAGAAATGATACTTTAAATGAGTGAGGAAGGGAGCAGGCTTCAAAGTAAAGGATACAAAGCCACTCAGTAAATCTGAGAATGAATATCACTTACAGAGCATACTTATTCTTGATTTTTATTCTTGTTTTTTATAGTGAAGCCTACTTATCTAATTAAAGAATTGTAATACAGCATTCCAAAGATTTTTAATAGTCACAGATCTGCTGTGTAGTTTTTGTGTTTGCTTGGGTGCATCTTTGCAGGGGGGAAGACTACAGTAGAGTCATGCTGGGAGCTGCCATTGGAGCACCACTCTCACAGTGGTTCCCACTTTAGGTGCACACACACACACCCCTTTGCAGAAACACAATCTTATCCACCCCGAGTTTATCCATCTGAAAGGGTTTAGCAGTTGGTTTAGCTCTCACACCTATGAAAAACTGGATAGCCTGAAATCCTGACTTAATGAGCTGGCTTTTCTGCACTGGGTAGCTCTCTGCTAATGAAACCAAGGAAGTTTAGGAAAAGATTAAGGAAACAACAGAACTGTGCCTTGAGTACAATATTTATTTATTGACCCCTAAGTGGTGCAGCTGCATTTTCAAAGTTTGATGGGAAAATGCTAAGATAAATATTTCAAGAGGTACGACTGCTGTCTCTCCCGCTGTTATTCTGGGCCAGCAATCTGAAATCTTTGTTGTCAGAGGTGAGCTTCCTGCAGTGTTTCTGACTCAAATCTACGTATGCAATGCAAAACATTGGATTATTTCCAAATCCTACATGTTTGATGGTTTGTGGCAGGTCCTGTGGGACAGTTGAGCACAGAGCAAGATATCATAGAATAGAATATAATCAACCAGGTTGGACGAGACCTCCAAGATCATCCAGTCCAACCTAGCACACAGCCCTATCCAGTCAACTAGACCATGGCAATAAGTGCCTCATCCAGGCTTTTCCTGAACACCCCCATAGTCACCTTCTTCCTGTACAATGGCATGACAACTTTATCGGTAGCGTAATCCGAATTCTTGCCAGTCTCTGAAATAGTTTCTAAAAATATTTAGTCAACATGTGATCCTCCACTTGAGATTTCTGGAATCATTAATCCAATTAATTTTAGAAGAAATTGCCCACAGGCCAACAAGTAAAATGCAAAGAAAAAAAAATTAAGATCACATACTGAACTTTAAATAATTAAAAAGAAAACATTGTGTCCCCAAACACCAAATTTATGCATGATTGATCTCTCTGTCATCCTTTTAAAAGAGTATATGAAATTCCCACCATGCTTTAAATTTGGGTGAAGAAACCTATCATCTTGTCTTTCAGTTTTTACCTCCTACTGAATTAAGAGTTGTGCTAGTTTGAGCCTAGCTAGAATGTTTTGGTGAGAAGAATTAGATCATAGGCTGAGAAATGAAAACAATGGTGAGGTCTACTTCCCTCACAGCCTTGCTGAGATGTGTAGAAAGGAAAAGAAAAACATTAGATAAAGTCACTTTTGCTCTGCACTTCGCTGGGGCTCTTTGCTTTGGGCTTTGCTCTTGGCTCTTTGCCTGCTGGAGAGCTGAGGCTGCTGGCTGAACTCCATCTTGCTTTCTAACCTCACCCTCCATCTGCTTTGCTGATTCACCTTTGCTTCTTAATCCTCTTGGCCGAACCCTCATTCTTCCTTGGGACTGGCGTAAGGTTGAGAGGGGTAGGGGGAAGGTGAGGGGTGGTGGAGAGCCCCTCCTGGGGACTCAGGTTTCTGGGAGGGGAGTTGTGTGTCTGTATTACCTTTTTACCTTGTATATTTCTGTATATAACTGTATATATATTGTAAATACCTGCTTGTAAATTGTGCTAGCTGTAAATATAAGCTTCATTCAAATTTCCAGAGCCAACTGAGTCTAGTCTGGGTGATTTCCAAAAGTGTGGGGGACGGGGAACACCCAAACCATCACAAGAGTTTCAAGAGGTAGCTCATTTAGCTATGAAAGAGGTTAGAAGCTTGTTTAACATGTATTTTAAAAAATACATGAGGTTATGTCCTCACTGAAATGTGTAGCTGGAAAAGAGCATGCGGCGGAGGTAGAAGCTGCAGCCAGAAGAAACTTCTCCCATGTTACACCCTGGCCTGGCCAAGACTGCCTTGGCCTCAGAGCAAAGTGGACATTTGAGACCATGTGTAGAAAAGGGTGCCATTCTGATCACTCTTTTCTTTATGAGAAGCTCTAAAAGGACTACTAATAGCAGCCTAGGAGTCCACTGGTGCTATTACTCTGGTGAAATTATTTATAGATGCCACACTCCTCAAAGACCATCAAGCCTAGGCTTGTACATGCCCTTGGAATGATGAGCTCTTGTATGGGGGCTGGAATAACCCTTTTTAACCTGAACCCACACAGCAGCTATCTGAAACATTTGTAGAGCAATAGCAATACTCAGCCTACTGACAATTGTCAAAGCCAGTATTTCACCAGGTGGCAGAACAACTCATAGTGTTAGGCCAGTTTGTTTTTTATCTACTCAAGCATAGGTGCAAACACATATCTTTACAGCTAAAAAAAAAAGAAAGGTCCATGTTTTCCACCTCGTAAACACTAAAGGAATGTCCTAGGTAGGGGACATGCATACAAGCTATTTCCTTGACTTTGGATGACAAAGTCAAAAGTATCTTCTGAGTTGTGAGGGGTAGTACCTGATTTCAGGGTGTCAGAAAGACAGAAGAAAATCACTTATTTACCAGCACACCCAAGGACTGAAGATCTGCAGCCTTCATTTTGGTATGGGAACAAGAGGTCTAGGCCTTGCTGTAGCTCAGCAGTATCAGAAACAGAATGAACAGAAAGCGAACTGGAAGTCATATGACTTATGTCAACCATATGTTACCTATGAACATAAAGCAAACTCTCTAGGTAGTTTCTGCTTTTGAACATCTGCAATCATATCTATCTCGACAGGGAATTATGTATTTAAGGACAGAAATCACCATCAGATCAGATATGTTGGATAACACAGAGCATATGTAGATGTGGTGTAGACATGATGTCACATGTAGATGTGGTAACTAATGGTAGATGTGCAGATGTGCTTAGTGACAATGTGCAGCGGTGGACTTGGCAGTGTTCTGTTAATGATTGTATTTGAACTTAAAGGTTTCTTCCAACCTAAACAATTCTGATTCTGTGATCTCACTCCATCCTGTTCTTATACTGAAATAGTGCAGGTTAGAGTGGTTCAGCTCTAAATCAGAGCTTATTACCACAGTCTGAAGACCAAATGCATTTACTAGCAATTAATTTCTTAGGCAGAATATTTGCATTTAAAGACCGAATATTTGCATTTAAAAATATACTAAAACATATTCCATTCAAGAAAATGATGAATTAAAATTTAGGAGGAACTGGTCAGTAGGTGGCACAAGAACAGCACAGGACTACTATGCAGCATGAGAGCTGAGTGACCCTGGTTGTATTATGATCCACCAATGTTTTTCCCTCTCCGCAGTATTTATAAACCCTATTACCCTGTGTTTTAACTAACTGAATCATTGCACCAAAGCATACAGAGTGAATGGCTTAAGTGGAAGTTGATCTTGAAATGTTAGTTACTGCATCACTGAGTGCACTCTATACTCGTGACATCCACTAATATCACTGTACCTTAACAAGAGCTTTCAAGCATTAAATAAGGTTGAATTCCACTGTGCATCAAAATAGGCATCTGACATGTCAAAGTACAATGCTCTGACAGCCAGCTTGCAGTTTACTAGCTTGAAAAATGATTGTTTATAGTGCAGCCAGAGCATTTCAAAGCCTTTAAGAGAAGCCGGGGAACATAGCCCCATGACAGACACCCCTACTGACAGAAAAAGTTCATTAACTCTGCTTATCAGCAGCACATTAGGGGAAAAACAAAGAAACAAACCAAACCTAGCAGGGTTTCAGGGCTTCAGGCAGCAATTTGTGGCCATCACTATCTGCAAGGGGTTTCTGTCTTCATAAGAGAAATAGCAGCCACTTAACACTGGTGGTCAATGACAAGCACCAGATTGAGAAGTTATATTTAAGCTTGAAAGCCCTGCAATGACTAAAGGCTGTTGCCTTCATTGGTTGTTACCAAGGTTTTTCTTGCCGAATGGAGTTACAGGAGTAACATCACTGGCTGCAAACTGGCTCAGCAGTTCCTGTTTCCACTATGCAACTGCATGTCTCTTCCTCACCACCCAAATTTTAAAGTAAAATGAAGAGAGACACTTGTTCTGGGTGCCCTGTCTTGTGACTCTGGCATGTCATCATTTATTTACAGAAAATGAGTCGGAGGAAAATTGCAGGGGGTGGTGTTGAAAATGACATGCATAATTAAGCTTTTCTGAATGTCTCCTTTGCACTTTGGTGCCAGATGACCGCATGCAAATCACCCAGAGCATCAGGAAGAAATTAGTAATGATTTGGAATGAATCAAGTGTAAAAACAATGACTTCTGCCTACTCTAAGGTAAAAATCTATTTACCAATACCTTATTTAAGCTCAGGTATGTCTGTGTCTAAAAAATAAAAAGGAAGAAGACAAACATCAAAAAGTGAAGAAAACAAGCTGCCATCAGCACAAATATACTTGTCATCGTAATGTATTTCCCATAAACCAGCAAACTCAAATGCTGGGTAGTCAGTCTCTCACATTATTCTTAGTTATTTGTCTGTACAATTCTAAAAATACAATTATAAGCACTATTTAAGCATAAAATACACCAAAGCTGTCACACCTTCCTCATTTTGGATCTGATTTCTATTTCCAGCCCGTACATACCTGCTGTTCTATCTCATTTATTGCTGTAAATGATGTGCATCAGAGTCACTGCAAGTAACTGATGACACTGAGATCACAGCTGTGCCGAATGCTAATCAAAAAGTGACTTTTCACCCCTTGAAGTCTTCTCAACTCGTGTTTCCCTTTTCCTCAAGTGAAATAAGGCAGAAAGCCTAATTCTGAGATACAGTGTTTTAAAAACTGGAAACATGCTGAGATTGCCAAGGCAGCTGGAGACTGGACGTGCTGACCCAGGAATCCCTTTCTGTCTGGTACAGTGATACTTTCAGCAGACGCAAAGCATCATGCAGTGAGTCCTCCTTGATAAGAACAGAAATAGATGATGGTGCCCACTGAAATACCAGAAGCTTTCACTGGAGTAAATAACCTGTGTTAGCCACTCCCTGTTATGCCAGCAGTGCTGTCCACTACAGTATGTGACTAAGTCATTCTGACCAGTCTCAAAATGAAGCTGATACAAAATGGCTCAAGACTCAAATAAATTTCTTCATGTTTTCAAAGTGTGTCTGCACCACTTTTATTTCTGATCAGCTCCAAATGAATTTTCTAACAAATGTCTGGCAAAATGCAGTGGGGGTGAGGGGTAAGGGGGGTGTGGTGTCTGTGGAATTCACTGTATCCTCCCTTGATGGTGATTTGTCATTTTGGTTTTAAGTTTCCACACTGTTTGGACTCGTCATACTAAATCCTATGTGAATTCCCACTGTAGATGAGCTATGCCCTGTAGAGCAGGGCCAAATATCACTGGCGCTTTAATGTTTCCAATAGCAATTCAAAGTATTGTTAGTCCAGATAGGCATGAATGCAACAAACGTTAGAGTGAAGATCAAATGCATCTGCTGAGTTTTATCTGTCCTTATAATGAGAGGTCAAGATTTACCTGCCTACATAGGACACCAAAAAAATCTACAACCATGGTCCTTTGGATGACCCTACAATGAGATTCAAATGGTAAGGAAACCTGAAACCCCCACCAGCCTCTGCTCTCGGGTTACACTGGGGCCTGTGACAGGACTTGCTGCCCTCTGTCCAGCTTTCGATGTTCTCCTGAGGAACCTGCTGTGAGGGAAGACTGAAGAGGACACTGCCTATGTGTTTGCAACTCAGCTCCTCTGCTCCAGACATGCTTGTTAGCTTTGCTCTTGCCTGATAAAGGATGTGCTGGGGGTGTCTGCACAGTATCCTCTTCCCTGTGACCTAAGAAAACTCATAAACATGTTTGCTGAGGCAAAGCTTACAGGTGTGAGACCAGGGGCCTACATTGTCAGCTCGTTGGTGCAGAGGCCACTGTGTCCCGTTACAGGACAAGTGCCTCAGCAGTAGCGAGCACTCCCCTGTGGTGCTCTGGAGGTTACTGTAGCATCAAAAATGAAATTGGAAGTTCAGTAAGAGATTCTGACCAACCCTAATCGCCTGATTGTGCAGTACAGACACAGACATGCTAAATACAGCACTCGATGCTCACATTGCAGGAGTAGGGCTGAGGTTTTAAGTACAGGCCACGGTTTTGTTGTCAGAGTACACATGAGTTTCTGTAGGGCATCCTAAAGTCCTTGGGTCTCTTGCTCTGGGGTCCACACAGGGCATAACACCTGGAGACCTGTGGATGGGTGAGCTTCTGCAGAGGCAGAAAAAGTTCTGTGTCTTGGACGGGCACCATCCCCCACCCTGCGCAGGCTGCCGGCTCCTTGCCTTCCCCTGAGCTTGCTCCCCCCAGGGACCGATGCCATGGCTCCTCCACGTCGCAGGAGCTCACGTACACACCGGGCGCACAGAGTCAGGATGAAATTACGCTGTCACCTTCATGCATAAAACATGGCATGGCGACGGAGGGACGGCAGGGCCTCGGCAGCCGCCCGCCGCTTCCTACCGGCGGCCTGGCGCTTGGCCCGGGGCCGCCACAGGTTTGCCCAGCCGGGAGCGGGCCGCCCTCGGTGGCCCCGCGGACGGGCAACACTTCAGGCCATGGATCTGTCACCATGCCTTCACTGGGTGCGGACGCGGCTGTGGCGATGCGGAGCCAGGCGACGACGGTTCTGCAGTAAGTGTTGCGTCTGACCCCCCTGCCCCTTCCCCCTTTCCTACACCTATGCCCTCTCCCTCCCACACTTGCACCCATTCCGCCATGCAGAAGGGGCCAGGACAGAGCAGGGCCCTGCGAACCCCCAGAGCCCACCCGCATCCCCAGGTCTAGGGCTCTTCGCTTGGCTACTGAAGGCACAGCAGCAGGGGCATGGCCTCGGCTGTCCGCTCCCTGCAGCTCCCAGGCTCTGAGGGAGCCAGTGCTGAGCAAAGCCTTGTGGCTTGTGGACTACCTTTGGGAGGGGCTGGTTTGGGGTCTCTCTGAACACAGCAAGGCACTTTGCATTTTTAAGGGAGTTTTGAGAGAGAGTGATTTGTATCTTGGAAGAGGGATATGGAAAAATACAGAATAGTACCAGACTGTCTTTTTTTTTTTTTTACCAGCAGCATGAGTCAAAAGAGTTTGATTGAAAGGAACATCACTAGATCAGTGGCTTGTGATATATCACAGTGCAGACAACGTCCTGAGCCTTTCTGTTTCATTATCTGGTAGAAGCCATACACATTAGTGAGCTAATGTAAATATAGCCTTGCTTCAAGTCACTGGGCTACACTGTTCACCCTTTTACCATGGTTTTCCTGAAGGCAGTTTCCTTGCCTTCCATGACAGACCTTATATACTGCAGCAGGTGCTGCTGTATGGAGATCCACCCACTTCTAGCTCATTTATTCAGACTCCCTTTCAGCTGGCACCTTGGAGAGAAATGCTGCTGGTGGTTCTGCGCAGACTCAGCAAGGGTAATGCAAATTGGGGAAATGAGGGGAGTTCTTTGGTTCAGGCAGCTGTAGCATCTAATTGCTCTGGAGAAGATGCAACATGGTGGCTCAAGGGGAAAGGGGAGGGTTGGCTGGCAAACCAAAGTATCTTCTCCCTTATCAAGGAGGTGATGCATTGTGGAAGGGATCTTGGTATGGGAATGCCATTAACAGCATTCTGCAAAAGGATGAATATGATAAAATGAGCATGCAGTCTGACCACACCTCTGCTCATGTAATTTCCTAGTCTATCCATGGAGATACCGAGGTCAATCTGAATTTTTGTAACTCCTAGCACTGCAGCATAGACACCCAACTCTTACATTTACCTTCTCAAGTGTTGTTTTGTCATGAATTCCACTCCACTTTGCCTTTCAGGTTCAAAATATTACCGGTAGATGTCAGAAGGTTTGTTTTTTCTAGTTGTCAGTTGACTGTTCTCTATTGCTCATTGTGTTTCAATGCTTACAGTTTTCTGAGTGTTTTGATATGGCACAGCTTCATGATCAGTTTTCTAGTTGTTAATGAAGTAAACTGGAGCAGTTCTGTTTCATGTCTACTTAGGATGACATTTACGTTTTCCATTTGAAGCTTCCTGCTCTTTACAAATATGTATTCAGCAAATAGTTTGGGAAGGTATATGGAAACTTTTCAGGATATTGGGGAGTGACAGGACTAGGGGTAATGGAGTGAAGCTGGAAGTGGGTAGGTTCAGGCTGGATGCGAGGAGGAAGTTCTTCACCATGAGAGTGGTGAGACCCTGGAATGGGTTGCCCAGGGAGGTGTTCAAGGCCAGGCTGGATGGGGCTCTGGCCAGCCTGCTCTAGTGTAGAGTGTCCCTGGCCGTGGCAGAGAGGCTGGAACTAGATGAACCTTGTGGTCCTTTCCAATCCTGACTGATTCTATGATTCTATGTAACTTCTTACCACAACATTCAGATATTAAGTGTTGCATGAATAGATATGTTCCTTACTGCTCTCTGAGTTAGCAATGCCAAATGCATGCAGCAGCACTTAGCTCAAGCTGTGAGAATGGGAAATTTGAGAACAGCAGATATTCTGAATAATTGAAGGAGGTTTCTTTGGTTGACAGCAGTGCTATCCTTGCACGTCTCTCCCAAGCCATCTTTTTATTTTTCCTCTGGTTCAGGGAATCATTGCGGTGCTGAACAAAAAGAAAAAGAGAGATAGTGTTTTGTGTGTTGGGTTTTTTTAAATCAATCTGAAAAATGCTAATAAATTAGAAGACTGGTTTTTGGCTTTGCTACCAGAAATAACTCCTGGCATCTTCAATTAGCTTGCTTTAGTCTGTATTGGTGACAGAGCACAGCTTTCTATGTCCTGGCATGAACAGTTGTGAGGGCCTGCTCCATGAAAGCTTCTTGTGCCCAGACTCCGTTTGCCCTCCCAGCTACCTTCTGCTGAGTACTGCAGCAAAACTGCTGCAATTATAGAAGACATGCCACTCTGCTGCTCACAATTGTGCAGTTTAGATTTAAAGAAAAAAAAAATCTAGTAAGAAAGCTACTGCTGGCTGATTTCTGAGATCTCTGTGAGCACAGGCTGTCAATGTACCTTCTTGTTAAAGCAGCCATTCAAAGGAACAGCCAGAGGATATTGCAGCCCTTCTGTGGCTGCCATTGTGCCCCCATTTTACAGCAGAGTCCCTGAGGGAAGCTCCCTGCAGGCACATGCGCTCCTGGCAAAAAAAAGATGCTTTCAACAAAGGCAAGTTTTCAAATGGAGAGCAATGCTCTCCTCACTGCCTTGGCTGGATGTGGCTGTCCCTCCAGCTCTGGGAAAGCAACTGCAGTTCGTGCCAGAAAAACCCTCTGAGAGGCTTTTGACATTTGCAAAACTGATTCTGTTTTCACCTCACTATGAGGATTGGTTCCAATACTATGAGAGACGTTGGACAGAGCATAAGTTCATGATACTGCTGTAAAAAACAATACTGAAACTAATGAAATCTGCTTTCCTCCTGGATGTTCCCACATCCACACAGATGAAAAATGTAGTGAAGCTTTCTTGGAGCAGGACATCCACAACATCTTGCTCTCCCCAGAATCTCTGGGGACTCATACAGGTTGACGTGCCTTTTCTTTCACTTCCCTTGGCCCAGCTACATATGGTTCATGGAACTTGTGGGAACTTCAAGTCTCCAAGACTAGCTGCTAGGTTTAAAAATATTCCTGATCAGAGTGGCATCTCATGTACAATGTTTCCCTAGGAAAGCAGGATAAAAGGTCCTGCTCACTCAAGGGTTGGAAGCTGACTATGAATCATCCTAGCAATAACTCTATGGAGCAAGTCTTAAAAATGTGTTTGTAAGAGTCCTTAAAGCAGCTGTTTGCTGCTACTCCCTAAAATGTACTTGGCTTCTGGCCATCCACATGTGTGAAGGCCCTGGGGATCTGTGGGGAGGAGGTTTCTCTGGGTTTTCCTGAAATTTAACAGATGGGGTTTGAACGAGAAACTTAAGATTTCACATAGAGAAAAAGGATTGTATGTCCCTGATGCAGAAAGGCAGATTGGGAAATTGTAATAGCTTTGTGGCTGAGGAGCATTTTGGATGGCTTTCGCTGGTTCGCCAGCCTATTGCTGTGAGGCCCCCAGGCTTAGGTGCAGCTGTTATACTGGGTTGGATCCATCTGCACCACCTTCATGTATCACTGTAAGCATTTGGTGAAAGGGAAGAGGTGGGGAAACTGCAGCAGAAACATTAAGTGACTTGTTTATAGCCATAATGCCAGCTGGGATTGGAGGGGCAAGGCACAGGGTGCCTACCCACATGTTTGTCGCACAAGCAGTGGCCACCCACATTGGGTCTGGTTCTAGGTCTGAGTCTAGCTTTTGACAGCACTGCCTCTCTCCACCACAAAGCCATTCTGAGGCATTGCCAGGTATCATTTCTCCAGTAAAAGCAGGCCTAAAAATCTATGTCCTTCTGGTGCTAATGTAGCTTTCACAGCATGTCACCTTTAGGGCCAGGAATTGATGGTAAGCTGTGATGAAAATATTAATATACATTAAGTATTCATCATTAAGCACTTTTTCTCTTCACCAGCAAGGCCCACTAGAGTGATGCTGTGAACAGTCTTTTATTATTTGTGCTCCAAACTGGCTGTGTGAGCTAGACAGGAAAATATCTGCCTTGTATTTTGATTAATTTTCAAGTGAAAAAAGAAAATCAATTGCCTCAAAAAAAAACAAAGAAAAGCAAGAAGCCAGGAGCAGAAATGCTTTTCTGTAAAAGAAAATTGGCAAGAGCACACTTTGTGCATGAACTCGGTAGCCTCACATCATATTAAAAACTACCTTATTTCATGGTGGGCATAATAGGTTTACAGGGAAGAAAAAATGTATACAAGTCACAGGTGCTAGGGAAAGTACTATTGCACCTGGGTTAGTGCAATCCCAAGCTCAACTCCAGGCTGGGTGGTGAATGGTTGGAGAGCAGCCCTGAGGGAAAGGACCTGGGACTCTTGATTGATGAAAAGCTCAACATGAGCCGGCAGTGTGAGCGCAGCCCAGACAGCAACCGTGTGTGGGGTTGCAGCAAGAGCAGCATGGCCAGCAGGGCAAGAGAGGTGATTCTGCCCCTTTACTCTGCTCTCCTGAGACCCCACCTGGAGTACTGTGTGCAGTTCTGGAACCTCTATCACAAGGACATGGAAATGTTGGAATGATCTCAGAAGAGGTCCACAAAGATGCTCAGAGGGCTGGAGCAGCTCTGCTATGAGGACAGGCTACAAGAGTTGGGGCTCTTCAGCCTGGAGAGGAGAAGGCTTCGAGGAGACCTTGTAGTGGCCTTCCAGTATATGAAGGGGGCCTACAGGAAGGGACTATTTATAAGGTCTTGTAAAGACAGGATGAGGAGTAATGGGTTTAAACTGGCAGAGGGGAGATTTAAAATAGATATTAGGAAGAAGTTCTTTACAGTGAGGGTGATGAAACACTGGCACAGGTTGCCCAGGGAGGTTGTGGCTGCTCCCTCCCTGGAGGTGTTCAAGGCCAGGTTGAATGAAGCCTTGAGTGACCCGTTCTAGTGGGAGGTGTCCCTGCCTATGGGGAGGGGGTTGGAATTAGATGATCTTTGAGGTCACTTCCAACCTAAACCGTCCTATGATTCTGTGAAATATTATTCATATTCATCCATGGAAATGATCTTCTGCAAGCTAATAAGTGATCCTGGCTTTAAACTGCCCTTAAATGGCAATAGATAGAGGGTGCACTGTTTGTCCTACTCACTCTTATTAATAATGTAGTTTTAAATGGTGTTTTTGTTTAGGGAAGGGACAAGGAGATTGCTTTTCTGGAGAGGAGTAGTCCTTATGCAATATTGGTTACAAGAGCTATATTTTGCCTCTTACCTCAGGGAAATGTTCTTTGGAAAACATACTGTAACATATCCGGAGGCATGACGCCCCGTGCAGCACTCTGATACTTGCGTGGGCAAAAAGCCTTTCCACTCGGAGGGGTCTATTCAGGACCGGTGGAGATTGATGGGTTTCAAAACTATCCAAGGCATGGCCCTTTGTCTTCCCAGACCTTTGACGTGCAGGAAGTAGAACATGCAAGTATGACTAATATTCACCCATTGCTGTGTAAAACTGCTCGTCCCAGTGAGCCTTTGTTAGCACTCTACCCATGTAATGCTTAGACTCAATCCTTCAGTGACTGGAAAATCATAATGGGTTTCTAGGTATGTTTTGAATACCAAGAGAAATACTGAGAATTTCACACTGATAAGTCTTTGAAAACAACCTCAAGAACATTTGCATGGTTTTGTTTTTCTTAATATCACCCCACCTCCAACACTGCAATGGTTTGTTTTTAGGTGCATTTCAGAGAAGCTGGAATTGCTTTGTCACTACTCATTACAACCAGAGAACCTGACAGCTTAATGATGAGGCTGCAGCAGATCCCCAACAGGGCAGCTGGTGTTGCAAATATGGTAGATACGTTTGTACAGCATGCAATAATTCACTGAAGTCAATATGAAGAATGCCTAGGAAATGGTTAATAATTGCAATTCCCTGAGCAAAGTTACAACTTTTGCAACTTAAAGAGGCAGTTTCATTTACTTTTGCTGTTTTTCCCTTTGGAGGGCTACACTCTATAATTATAGACAGCATATAAATCCTCCTCCATTTTATCCTTTTGGATGCAATAAAACTTCAGCAATTCTCTAAGTATCAGCAAAACTGATAACTCAGGCAGAGCAATAGCAGTCTCACACTCAGCATCACTTAGAAAGCATCATGCTGTGTGATGGCCCCAGTGGGGACAGCTCTGCTGCTCATCACTTTCGTACCACACAAGCTTACAGATGTCCTGTGAAGCTGTCAAAGATGCCTTGACTTTAGGAATCAATTACTGAATAAAAGGAAGGTGTTCAGCCACTAAATTTTCTGCACTTGTGAGACTTAATCTGGGCATGAAACAATACTTGCCAAAGTGTTTGCAGTAAGGCTGTTATAAAGTGAGGAGTTCATTGTTCTGCTGAACATCTTGGAAAACCCACAAGCTCCACATCTTCAGAACAAGCTACATTACCTAATGCTTTGTGCTAAATAGCTTTAGGAACTTCTTACACAAAATCCAAAGGAATTAAATCCCTAAGCAGGCCTAGAGCCAATCTCACTCAAATCCCACTTAGACAATACTTTGAGAAGGTGTGGAACCTTGCACTAGACAGGGGAGATGGAAAGTGCCCTACAACATCTTCTTCCATCGCCACTGTGTCTGAGCATAAATGCCTCAGCTCCTGCTCTGCAAATAAATAGAAAAGAGCAATGTAGATATTTTGTATTGCAATATCACTGTCTCCTGCCAAATTACCCCACTGACAATCCTCAGTTCCTCCCCTCTCCTCCCTGAGAGCAGTATAATTTAAACTAGACCCAAAGCTTTTAGATGGATAAAATTAGTTAAGGTAAATCCTACTCATAGTGATCTTCTGAAGAGGATTTAATCATATTTTTTTCCAAAATAGACAAGGATTTAGCAGTCAGCTGAAAAAAAAAAAAAAAGAGATGGTTCAAATTTGGTCATTCAGATGGAGTAGCAACAGTGTTCACAGCAGAGGCACCTGTGCCAAATATAATGACTGCTTTCCTTGAGCTTTTTATCTCTGTTAATCGTTTCAATCTGAGTAAGAAGTGACATGTTAGAAAACTAAGCTGGAAAGCAAGGAGAAAGTGATGAAAAGGAACAACAGTTTATGCCTGTGCAGAGTGAAGGACATCAGGGCTAAAGAAATACAAAAGACATGTAAGAGCCTTAATAGCATTAGTACAGTCACCAAGCATGGAGTGGCCAATACCCTGAGCATCTGCTTTGAGAAGTCTAGATAAAAACATGTAACTTACTTTAAAAAAGATGAGAAAGAACTAAACTGGGGCCTGATCACATGAAGGCTTAAATCCAAGCAGGATAAATATGTCATTGAGGTAAACATTATGGCACAGGGTTTATGATGAAATGTTGTTTAATCCCTTGCAGGTTATATAACCCTGGACCATAGACAACTATTGTATTTGTCAAAGGTTGCAAGCTCTGGTAGCAGCTTTCTGTCAAAGCTACCAGAAGCCAAAGTCTTCTTTTCATGTCAGCTTCAAAAGTCAACATGGGCTGTAGTCATCCACACTCTAGCAGCTCTACAGGAGCTGGCTGCCTCTCTTGAGGAGAAACCAAATTACAGAAGTATTTGCAAAGTGACTATATTAAAGAATGAAAGCAGCTACTTTCTAAGTGATGGACAGCTAAAGGGAATACCAGCATGCATCACACACATTCTGGGAGGAATACAGACCTCCAGTGAATTATTACCATTGTGCTATTACAATTGGAAAATGCTTTCCTTTTACTTAGAGCTGCCATTTTATTAAGCCAGCACTTCTACTTTTCCTATCATGTATTCTCCGACACACCCACCAAAAGGTGCTCTCATGTTTGTGACAAGCACAACTCTTCACTTTCAAAAAACATTGCAACACTTGCTCTGATGGCAGAAGTCAAATTGCCTGGGTAAATTCTCTGGATTCTAACGAGCACATTTGAAAGTAGCAGAGAAATTAAGCTCAAATTCCTCATTTTGTTTTTAACACCCAGCTTTTAGACCACTAAGACAAAACTAGAAAAAAGACAGACATATTCCACCTATTAAGGAAACAGTGTGCAGTAAAATAGTAGCAATATGCTTGTTGCTGAGTTTGCAAAACTGCAGCAGTTCCAGACATACTTTTGCATAAGATGAACAGCCTTGCAATGCTTTCACATGACTATGCTTCAGTGAAACTATTCCCTTTAATATAAAATCTGAGAAAAAAACCTGTAGCCTTATATTAAAAACACACTTGTTGCATTCCCTAAACCTCAGCACAATAGTGAATAGATCCACACTTACAGCAATGCAATGCAGAAGTGTCTCTAGTTCCCACTCCTGACCATGAGCAACAGAACAAGGGGACACAGTCTCAAGTTGTGCCAGGGGAGGTATAGGCTGGATGTTAGGAGGAAGTTCTTCACAGAGAGAGTGATTTGCCATTGGAATGGGCTGCCCGGGGAGGTGGTGGAGTTGCCGTCCCTCAAGGTGCTCAAGACAAGACTGGATGAGGCACTTAGTGCTATGGTCTAGTTGATTGGATAGGGCTGGGTGCTAGGTTGGACTGGATGAGCTTGGAGGTCACTTCCAACCTCGTTGGATTGATGATTCTATGACAAAATTGGTGTCTCCCAACAGAGAACACAGCCAGGGACCAAGAGCCTGGCCAGGTCAGAGGAATTGTCTGATGAAGAATATGGAAGATAAAGTAGCTTCATCCTATTTACCCTTTCTATTAAAAACTGCTTCTGGAAGGAGTTCAGTATCTGAGAAGGTTTAGTTTTGGGGAAGGGATGAGCTGCTGCATAATTGAATGATTTCTTGTTTGGAGCAGCAGTACAAAGCCAGGCTCCTCCACTGAGCTCCTAATGCCTAACCCAAAAATGTCAAATCACCTTGAAGCAGAAAAAAAACCTTCTAAGAACAACATAGACAGAGCAATTGAATTTGCCTGTGATTACTTGTGTTTCCTTTGCTTTTCTAGTGCAGGATAAATCTGATATGGTTTAAAACTTATGTAATTAATATTTTATCTACCTGTGCATATGGGGTCTTTGCAACACACCCAAATACCTAAGAAACACTGAAGTATTTCAGCAAGTTTTTTCAGCAGGAATTGTGAAGTTGCAACACCTTGATGATACCAAGATAAGCATTAGCTGATATCTCAGTAATGAAAACTGCCTTTATATTAGAAATCTGTTCCTTTTTGAGTACATGAGGCAAGCCCCCAGCTCTTGAGTGAACTGATTATTGCCCATTAGCACTCTGCTTGTGGCAATAAGCTCAATTAAGCCATTTCTGAGTGCCCTGTGTATAATTTCATGAATGTGTCTGACTGATAATGAGGACTAACTTAAGAGGTTGACTCAGGTACATACTTCCATAGTGCTTCCTGTGCACCTATAGCAGGGAAAAAAAAAAATAAAAAAAAAAAGAAAGAAATTCTTGCTAGCCCAAGAAGACAGAGATGCTGAATAGTGAAAGGTGTGCTGCCATGGCCCTAGCAGGAGGGGCCTAAGTGGAGGGTTGCACAAAAATGCCCTTTCTGTGCAATGCGCAGATGGGATGCAGAGCTAATCAGTGTAGCCCAGCAAGCTTAGACTCCTTCTGACACACAGCCAAAAAGCTGTCAAGAGGTAAGGAGAAAAGCATCCCTTTTATTTTTTTTTTGCCAGTTACATGGACCTGCCTTGCACAGTAACCAATAGCCACAGGAAAAGGCAGCAGATGTGCAGGGAGGAGTTCTCATGAAGGCTGGTTGGTTCCAGTCTGGAATGGTCCTGTGTAAATCCTGCCATGCTGCCCTTCCCTCCTGGTTGATGAGCCAGCTGGTGAAAGGGAAGGATGGACTTATCCAGGAGATGCCACTCCTCGCTCCTAAGAGAAATGCTGTCTGCTTATGTCATTTGCTAGGAAACGTTTCTAGGTGCATACAAGGAGATTCTCTTCCTTTCTTTGCCATGCATTTCTTCAAGATGTGGGGCAGGGCAGTAGGGACTGCTTGGTGCTCACTAGGAAGTCTGTACTGATGCCTCTTCAAGCGGCTCATAGCTTGGGCAGATGTTGCTTGGTTGCACTCTGTGAATAATTTTTCACAGTTTACGTTACAGTCACAAAGGGTAAGAGATTTTGAATACATACATAAATAACAGCTGGGATTGCAAAGAACAAGTTGGTAAGTTTTGGGACAAAATTGCATATAAATCTGAGTGCCAGTCAGCCTGAATAAGTCCTCACTGCAATAATCTCAAGAAACACTTGTAAATTGTTTGATCACATTTTCCTTAGTTGCAGACTGACAGCACAGTTTGGGTCTGGCAACACAGCTGAGCTGATCTCAGCCAGTTACAACTGGGATCTGTGAAAGTATAACCATGTGAGCAGTTGCAGACCCTCAAAAGATGGCAAAATACCAAAGTCTCTTCTCAAATTCCAGCAGAAGATACCTAAATATGCTGGTCTCTTCTCAAAGGTAGTAGTGATAGAACAAGAGGGAACGGCCTCAAGCCTCAGGAGTGGTCATGCATTGGAATGGGCTGCCCAGGAAGGTGGTTGAGTCACCAACCCTGGATGTGTTTAGAAGCTGTTTGGATTTGGTGCTTGGGGATATGGTTTAGGGTGCACCTTGTAGTGTAGGGTTGTTGGTTGGACTTGGTGATCCAGAGGACCTTTTCCAACTTGAATATTTCTGTGATTAAATACCTTTGAGCACGACTTTGCCTGCTTCCCTTTCTTGTGGCACTCAGTAATCCAGTCAGGTCCCACCAAGCCCAAGCAAACCATGTATTTAACATCATATCACAGATGCCAGGAAGGTGAAATGCTGCCTTCCCTCTTAAATCGCAGGCTGAATTGTGTCCTGCTTACTTTGCTGTGCCCTCAACTGGTCAGCTATCCCTGCTAACATCCATGTGTGAAATCTGTGTCACCCCCCATAGACCCAGCTCAGGACAGGGACCAGGAGAAGCCAAAGAGCTCCCCAAAAGCAGTAAGTTCAAGGCAGCAATGATCCTCCTCCTATGGAGTAAAGAGTCCTTCAAAGCCACTGCCTCCCTCCTTTGCCGTCATTATGTCAGTGGTCTGCATGTGTGTTCTGGTAGCAATGAAATGGTTATCTCTAAAATCACGAGCTGTCTTCAAGCACCATCCTGCCAAATCAAATGCAGTAAAACCACCTCTCTGCAGGTCTGTGTGAATTCTGAAGGTGAGTCAGGGCTTGCCTGAGCCAAATGTGCAGGATCAAACACCTCCAAATAATCTTTTTTGTTTCTCATGTCAGTATTTCATAATTCTATATTTTTAGTGCAGCTGTCACCTGCCCCCCAAACTCCTGCTGAGCTTCAGAAATACCAGCCCCTGTCACTAACAGTATTGTTATTGATTGGCAGAGCAAGGGCAGATGAAGTTTATGTAAGCACCGGTAAAGTAACACACCCTTGGTCTGGGTTGCAAAGGCTGTATCAAATCTAACTAGAAAACAAAACTAACTTGATGACCTCAGGGAAAAAAAATATACTGTTGTGGGTTTATCTACTCTTTTAAATAGCCTTTATCAACGCCTTTGTTACACCTCATCTTTGTCTGAGGATAAAATGGTCACCTATTATTTGCCAATCAGATCAGTCCTTTGAGATCAGGCATTACTACTGGCATTCATGTCGCTATTTGAAAGTTACATTACAAAAAAATGCCTTGGTCTTTGGGGCATCTTTAACCTCCTGCAGTCAATTTGATACATGAAAATGATGGGGAAACTTCACTTTCAAGAATCTGGGTGCCGTTGTCAATACTACCATTTGTATTCAAATTTGTCCATTCAAGTACTGATCAACAGAGCTTTTGAAAAGGTCAGAGGGAGGTCTGGTAGACTAAAATCAATCATTTCCACTGTGCTACCCTGATGAATTAATCAATTAGAAGTGTTTTCAAGGATCTTTTGTGCCACTTCCAACAGTTGGGTATTGCTGGACTATATATTCAAAGAGTCATGCTGCATGAATTAGTTTTTGTGGAGGATGTGGCTTTCTTTTATTCTTCAAAAAAGACTATTTAGCAGGCTGCAGGAAATCTGCCTTGTCTGATGAGGGCTTCCCTGAGTAAATGGTCAAAGATGTGTGTATCTGAAGGCTCTAAGCAAAGAAAATCCATACCAACAGAACTGCAGATTATATTTTAACATACAAAGAAGATTTGAAAAACGAAAGGAAGTGAATAATGTCAGATCACTTGAAGCTTGAGCACAAGCCCTAGGAGGAGAGGCTGAGTGAGCTGGGATTGTTTAGCTTGGAGAATAGGAGGCTCAGGGGAGACCTTATTTCTGTCTACAACTACCTGAGGGGTGGTTGTAGCCAGGAGGAGGTTGCTCTCTTCTCTCAGGCGGCCAGCACCAGAACAAGAGGACACAGCCTCAAGTTATGCCTGGGGAAATTTAGGCTTGAGGTGAGGAGAAAGTTCTTCACTGAGAGAGTCGTTGGCTACTGGAATGGGCTGCCCAGGGAGGTGGTGGAGTCGCCATCCCTGGAGCTGTTTAAGGCAGGATTGGACGTGGCACTTGGTGCCATGGTCTAGCCTTGAGCTCTGTGGTAACAGGTTGGACTTGATGATCTGTGAGGTCTCTTCCAACCTTGGTGATACTGTGATACTGTGATACTGTGGTTCTTTGGCTAATTGTGTTGCAAGTCTGAGAAAAGGAACCATTGTGATCTCTCTCTGCATCTTTGTGTGACATAGTGTACAGTGTCATACATCAAAAGCTACACAGATCTTCTCTATTTTATAGACCTAGAATTAAGCCCTGAAAAAGTATTAGTAAAGCATTCTCTCTTCTGGGACTATGACTGGAAGTAATAATCTTGTTTTTCTGGTGACACAGGGAAATGAGTGAATTTCTTTTGTACTATGATACAGTTATTTTGGTATTGCTTTAATTAGCAACCATAATTGCTGATTAAAATGGAAGAAAGGTACTTTGTGTCTCAGGTATTTTCATTGAATGTAATTTACTATTTAAAACTCCCCAAACAGTAGCAGCAACAGATTTCAAGATCTCCTAAGCTTAAATTTTCTTCCGCTGTGTCTTAGTGGGTAAGTATGACAGTAAGATGACCGAGATGGACATGCTGGCTGCAGATGCTGTGTGCTGGGAGGCTGGCAGGGTGCTCTGATGGGTGCATCTGTGGGAGCAAGAGTTCTTGAGAGGGTGTTGTGTCCTCCACAGAAGAGGGATGAGAGATCATAGAATCATGTAGAATGGTAGGAGTTACAAGGAACCTCTGAGGATCGTCTAATCCAATCCTCATGCTAAAGCAGGTTTCACCCATGGCAGGTTGCATGGGAATGATGCCAGGTGGGATTTGCATCTCTATAGAGAAGGAGACTCCACAGCCTCACTGTGCAGCCTGTTCAGTGCTTCATCTCCCTCGAAGGAAAGAAATTCTCCTTCATACTCATGTGGAACTTCCTGTGTTCTAGTTTGTGCCCATTGCCCTTTGTCCTGCCACTGGACACCACTGAAAAGAGACTAGCCCCATCCTCTAGACACTTCACCTTTACGTATTTATAAGCATTGGGAAGATCCCCTCTCAGACTTCCCTGGCTAAACAGTCTCAGGCCTCTCATCCTTTTCCTTGTAAGAGATGCTCCAGTCCCCACATCATCTTTGTATCCCTCTGCTCAGTAATTCCACATATCTTTTGGAGTAGGGAGCCCAGAACTGGACCCAGTATTCCAGATGTGACCAGGCTAGGGCAGAGTAGAAGGGGAGGAGTACCTCCCTTAACCTGCTGTCCACACTCACCTTAATGCATTCCAGGATACCACTGGCTTTCTTGGCCACAAAAGCACATTGCTAGCTCATGGATTTGCATTGCTGGCTGATAGATCTGCAGTTCTACAGTCTCCTCTGTGAAATAACCAATTCTGCAGCATAGGCAGGCACAGAAGACATTTGCTCTAATTTTCCTTCTTTTATGAGTTTTTCCTCTGTCTTTTGTTGAAAAGCAGAAGCTTAAAAAACTCTTGCTGTGTTGGCAGATGGCATTTGAGGGGCATTTATTCCTTGAAGGCAAAAATATGTATCCAACTTATGATTTCATTTGGATGGTAACCTTGCAATGTAGCTAGAGCAGAGATGCTGGGATGATATTCCAGCCTCTTCTAATCAAGTTCTCTCTAGAAAGAAATTATCAAAAACAAGGAGTCATTTTTTTCCACATTACTTCACAAAGATTGTTCCGTCACATAGGAACAAAGTATGCCTGAACAGAAATACTCAGGCTGATATTGCAAATGTCCAGTTGCAGGCAGGTTAAGGCTCAATAAATGCAAATAAATTGCATGCCTGCTAAATCCATTTGCTTTAGTTACAAAATACACAAGTCCAGTGATCACACCTCTTTGGTGGCATATTTTTGGTACAGCAAACACTTAATCAGGGGTTTGAGGACTCCATGTCCTTCGCCCTGTGAAATCACAGGATCACAGAAACATTCAGGTTGGAAAAGACCTTTGGGACCACCACATCCAACTGATATCCCTGCTCTGCAAAGTTTACCCCTAAACCACATCCCCAAGCACCACATCTATTCGACCTTTAAACACATATTGTGTGTTTATTCCCTAGAGGAAGAGGAGAAAAGGATGTCCTCCACCCTTTCTGTGCTGTCCTGAACATAAATCCACCTCGTTTTCCTTCCAGACCTTGTGGGTCCCACCAGAGACAGTGGCTGCTTATTTTCCCCACAAAGGGGTGCAGAGTAAATATCTGTGTCTTGTGCAACCCGTCTATACAGGACAAAGCCTCTTCTCCTAGGCGCTTGGGAGTAAGGACCATCAGCTAATCAAAGACGCATCACAAAGTCCTACAATCTCCCAAGGGAAAGCTTCCCTCTAGATCTCCTGAAGAGAGAAAGTACTCTGAAGGCTGAGACTTTCAGCATGATACTTTTGATGCTCAGTTGCCCCCAGATTATGCAGAATTAGGTACAATTTGTTGGGCATTTATGTCCTTGAAAGTGAAACAGCCCAGACCAGACACACCACTTCTCCTCAGCTTTACAAGGTGGTTTAATTCTCCCATTCTTGGTTTAGGAGAGACCATAAAAGCTTCTGTCTGCCAAAGGTTAAGCTGATTGTGACCTGCTGTGTAATGATACAGTTGTCCCCTTTAAGGGAGCCTGTGCATCAAGCCCACCAAGAGGAGAATCAGAACTTTGTTCAGAAGTCAAACCCTGCTAGTCCTGTCTGCATTCTGTTATTGACAAAGTCTCTGCACTCTGTTAGGCATATCTCCTATGCACATGAAATAAGTTAATAGGAAATAACTCCTCTCAAAACTTGTAGGTTCTTCTTTCATCGAAGTTTTAACACCTCCAGAGAGCACTTCCATTACAGGCTCTTTCTGTTGGTCTCCAAAGGTATGCCCACCTCCCCACAGATGATGTGTCCTCTTGCCCACTAATTCAAAAGGATGAGTTTGTTTCTCTAATGGTCTTCCCAAGGCCTTACATTGAGAACAAGAGGACAAGCCATCAGCAGCCTTACCAACAACAAGCCTTCAAGCTACTCTGCCTGGGTGGGCTGATTCCAGCTCTCTCTACCCAAATTTCCTGATTCTGCTGAGAAAAAAAGTTCTGCAATACTCCCAACACCTTCGTATTTTCTTGCTACAAGAAAGGCAGCTGACTATCATTGCAGAAGGATTTCCTCATAGTATTTATTCAACGTTTCCAGAACACATATCATAACGCAACTGCTTTTGCTCCCAAGCGTTACATGGCTTAAATTAGCTGGAAAAATTAGCACAATTATCAGCTGAAGCTGAAAAAAAGCCATGCTGAGATGCTGAAGCTCATAATATTAAAATGCAAGATAAGATAAATGAATACATTTTTATTCGCATAATGCCTGTAAGGAAGGCATTTCTCATTGCCTGGGAGATGTTTTTCCAAGAGCTGTGATTTTTACAAGATAATAGCTCCCCGTTGGAGCAGAAGCAACAGCTGCTTCCCCATGAGGTAAGCAGAGCAGATTGTTTTGAACATTGAACAGCACTAGGCATCAGGGAATGGTCACTGTTCTTCTCTGTTCTGGTCACTGGCTAACTGATCCTGCACAGGGACGAGCTTTCTGCAAAGGTGGGAAGTGTATGTAACGAAGCATGCAGCTGGAGGGATATTCACTGTAGCGCTCCTCCACACTCGTTTGAGTTGTGCCTCCTTATTACCATGGTCAGGCTTTGGCATGATCTGGAGGAAGCTGACTTTGGTCTCATTACCTTCAGTTCCCGATTCCACGCTAATTAACCACAATACTTTGACACAAGGTTTAAATGGTCTGAACACTTCCTTTTCTTGTCCGTTTTTCATATGAACTTACTGCTCTTCTTCCTTCTTTAAATAGCCAGAGGTTCTATAAATCTCTGATAGAAATCAATTCTTTAACTTGCTGAGTGATGCTAAGTACCCGTGACATTCATTAACACCCAGCTACATTTCCCTTTACAGATGGGGGCTGCTGGCACCACCCAGCATTGTCTGCAGGCACCTAGAGCTGTCGTCTAGAAGCACTGAAAGTATTTTGAATACGTTGCTAATTAAAGCCCAGAGCTGCAAGAGGATTTATGTGTGGCAAACATCCCTGACAATTGTAAACGCTGAAACATAAAGTGACACAGCTGCTCTCTGCTGTGTCAAACCACACACTGGTGCGTGCATTAGGAACACACCAAGAGCACATCCAGGAGACCCACCTGCTTGGGGCAATTGTTTGTAGGTTCCTTTTCCTGTCTGAGCTTCATTAAAGGGCTCACGGTGGGAGTAGATGAGTGTTGGTGTCAGCAGCAAGGTAGAATGGGACTGCCACAAGGCCCATGTAAATGGCTTTATCTTGTGAAGGAGCCTCCACCTGCTCCATGGGAATGCCATGCTGCTGCACTGAAAACAGCATTAAGTCTAGTAGGTGGCAGATACTCATTACTCCCATCTGGAAATCAGTAGTGAAACTTCAGGTCTTTGTGCTTACTGGTGAAAACGTGGATGCCTGTGACCTTTGAGGAGCTTTGGCTAGTCTGAGTCTCAATGCTGCTGGTGAACTGAAGTGGCCAGATTCTACCAAGGTTGCACTGTGAGTGCAAGCATGCTTTATTTTTCCTTGAGCTTTTCCTTGGCCTGTCTGTCCATTGTGCATAAGCACATAGGACCATAAAAGAGAGTAGGTCACATTCTGATTTCACAGCACTTTCTGAGATCTTTGTGATAGTTTGTGCTTCACTCAGTGTCTTTTAATGTGTATAAATTAGTGCTTGCAACAAGTCTGGTAAATCTGAAAAATAATGCTCTTTCTCCTTGTTCCTTCTGCAATGTGCATTGAAGCAATAGCTCCGAGGAATTCAGGACTGGTAAAATCAACTTTGGAGCCTCTTTGTCTTTGGAGAGTGATATTAAGACAGTGTAACTGATAACCTGTGTATTTTCTAATGACCTACTACAAGGAGATTAATTATTGCTAAAAGACATTTTTTAAGGTGTCAAGAATAAGACTAAAGGTTTAGGTTGAGTTGGAAGGTACCCTGCTGGAACATAATTTATATGTGAGTGGTTTTATTTGCTAACTGCTGACATTTAATATTTAGCAATGCTTAGCAAAGAGAACCTGGAAAAGCTATGAAACTGTCACAGATTCCTGGAGTCTGTGGGAGGACCAGATGCCAGAGATGAAGCACTAGCTTTGTCATTATGTCCAGTTATATAAACTGCATAATGGAAGGGTCAGGAACATAACCTAGTTCTGAATTTCCATGTCTTCTGAGTCTGCTCTCTCACTGCAAGGTAGTTGCTCTTTCTGAAATCAGACTCCTCACAGGAGATAAGGACTCACTCACTGTTTTCTACATTAAAACTGCTCAGAGCTAGCAGTTATTCTGGTCAGCAGGTTCAAAAACCTCAGATGTTGATAGTTATCACAAAGCAAGATGGAAGGGGACCTTCTGTTGTTCAACCTGTAGATATAACAGAAAATGCAAAGATGTGCTTTTGGGCACTGAAGCTCTTCTTCAGGTTGAAAGCAGTAGACTTTAACACCACATTATGTGTACTAGAAAGTAAGTGATTAGTTTGAGAAAACTGCAGTTTATCCTAACAATGCTAATCATTTAGATATCTCAAGAGAACTGTAGAGTAGTGAGGAATGCTAGACATAAAAAGGGTGATGAAAGCATTAGACCCTGTCACATGGACAAGGGAAAGGGTAGCTATTGCATTAAGGCAGTAGTTGGGATAAGCCATGAGTGAACTGTTATATGCCACAAAACCAACTTCTCTGCTGCATATATTATTTTTTAACATCAGCATAGCTCTATATTTTAGTTCACAGTCTAGTTTGTCAAAGTATTTTGTGGACCTACCTTAGTATTTTAGATTTAGAATGTGTCAAAACATGCAGCAAGACAGTTCCTGTGGGATGAAAGCAGAACTCAGATTCAGAGTGATGATATTGTGGTGTTGGAGAGTGGTTTGACACATCACCATCCTTCTGTGCCTTGAGCAGGCACAAACCCTTTGGGACACTTCTGTATTTTAGGTGATGTGGTGGGCACTGACAAGAGAGGAACTGATAATGCTCTCTGTTTTCAACAAGTGAGCCCACAAAGAATGAACAGTTCATGCTATGGCTGCATCTTAAACTTCAGTCTCAAATGATCTCAATTCCCAAACTGGCAGAAGTGGACTATTAACAAAGTTGTCCTCTCTGAACATTAAGAGACCACATCGCTCCCTAGAGCTGGGCAAAGTGTGTGCTAAATTAAAGGGATTGAGCAGGAATCAAGAATATTGAGACTGTACATAAAAGCAAGGGAGAAAGAAGCCTGTTAGACTACCTCAATCCCGAAGAAACTGTCACTAGCTGCAACAGTCTTCAAGAGAAGGGTTTTTTATTTGGCTTTCTGTAAACACAGATTGTTGCTTGATGGGTTCAAGGAGGAAAACAATGGTAGGGGAATGAGATGCCTGCAAAAGCCTTCTCCAAGCATTGACTTCTACCCTTATGTATCTTTAAGCAGTGAGATTTCCCTTTTACCTTTTTTTCCCTCCCTTTTTCTTTTTCCTTTTCCTTTTTCTTTAAAGAGGGTGTTGCCAAGGGATGTGCCATAGCAGCAGCATCCTGCAGTATGTTATTTGCTTCCTTCCTAAGCAAAATATTATGGAGTTGTTATTGCATATTGCTGCTGCGATTTTGGAAATGTAATCCCCAGCCTTTGGGGGGATCACGCTCCTCCGTGCCATGTAAACTTCCTAAGCAAATTCTCTGCCAGGTTTTCAAGTGTTTCAGTTTCAAGTAATTCTGATCTTATCTCTGTTGTGTTTCCTCAGTGTATTTTATCGTTAAAGGTTATCACAGTCAAAAATCACAGAGCATTACACACAGGCTGTGCAAACACAGGCTGCGCGATCTGGAGCTCTCATGTTTATTTGAGACAAAGCAAAGAGTTATCAGGGCTGCTTCAGTAACTCAGTTTGAGCAGAGGGAGAGGCTTTCTAGGCTCTGTTTGATCTGCTGGAACTTCATTCACCTAACTTCAACAGAGCCTGTGTTACTTGTCTAGATGCCCTTCTAACAGCTGGTTTGGAGTACAAATCTTGCTGAAGAGTGATAGAATTTTCTAGTCAAAAAGCTGCAACATTTTGCCAATAGAGCCGTGCTGACACTGGTATAAAAACAAAGTTTTGAGTTCTGTTTGGTGTTCCTGGCACAAGTTGCCCAAACATGTGATAGAAGACCCATTCCTGGAAACATTCCAGGACAGGTTGGATGGGGCTCTGAGCAACTCGATCTGGTGCAGATGTCCCTGCTCACTGCAGGGGGATTGGACTGGACGACCTTCTGAAATATCTCTTCCAGCCCAAACTATTCTGTGATTCTATGAATAACGCAAATAGGTAATAAATGTCCTTTCCTGATTCCTAAAAGCTTTCTGTAGAGGTACAGTGTCCTGAGGGAATTCCCGCGGCAGCTGCTTTTCAGCAGTTGTTGAAATGCCTGCCGTGCGTAGCAAGGGCGTTGAGGGCTTGAGCTCCCTTCACACAAACTTGCCCATCAGCTGTCAGCTGCACTGCTAAAGATGGCTCCTGTTGGTGCCTCCCAGCTGCACAGCTTGAAAACACCAGCAGCAGCTCTGGCACGGCTGCGCTGCCTTTGCTCCTCACACACAGATTAATTCAGAGCTGGAGAACATCATGTAACACCACAAATCATTATGCTGATCCTGAGGCTCTTCTTCCTTAACATAAAAGAGCTTTGTATACTCTTGGATGATTTAATACCTGATAATCCTTCTTATAAAACATCTTTCCTGAACCACCTGATATTCTGACCTCTTTCTTAGGCATCCAGGTTCTCAGTCTGGTGCTGCTGCAGCACCACAGAGCATTGAGAGGCACATTTGCTCTGGTGAGACACATGCAGTTCATCTGTACTCAAACACTCAAGGACTTCCTTTTACAGCCTTTGTTAAATTTGTATATCAGAATACTGGATAAGAGGCACAGCTTCTCTTATGGCTATTTAGAAACATCAATAGCACCAATAATGTATCTAGGGTCAACGAAAAACCTTCACACACCAAAATTCTGATTATGCACAAAGTGGCTGTTGAAGTAGATGGATACTGTGGTGGTTTAAAACTAACACTCTTGCCTAGTTTTAAATTATAGACAAGAAATAGGAAAAATCCAGAGATGTTGAATAGAAAAAAATAGTAAAAAGTAAATAAAATAGGGTATTGAATGCAGATGAAAACAACAAATAAGTCTATATCCTTCTGTTTGCTAGCTGGCTTAATATATAATTTCCTGCACAAACTATTCTTCCCTTCCTTTTTTCTTCTTCGCTCTGGCTGCTGGCTAGTCACTGTGCATGGCTTCACTGACCTTGGCTGAGACTCTTCTTTATGGCTAAGAGGATACCAGCAGTGGTGCCCAATTTCTCTCTGAGGGGAGAGCTATTCCCTTTTTCCCTTGTCCAGATGGGTGGTGGAACAGCTGGGCCTGAGCCTGTTCAATATCTTCATTGATGATCTGGACCAGGGGGTTGAGTCCAGCATCAGTAACTTTGCAGATGACACCAAACTAGGAGCAGGTGTCAATCTGTTGGAGGGCAGGAGAGCCCTGCAGAGGGACCTGGACAAGCTGGATGGGTGGGCAGAAGCCAGTAAGATGACATTTAACAAGGCCAAGTGCAGGGTTCTGCACTTTGGCCACAACCCCAACCAGCGCTACAAGCTGGGGACAGAGTGTTTGGAGAGCAGCCAGGCAGAGAGGGACCTGGGGGTACTGGTAGATAGGAGGCTGAAGATGAGCCAGCAGTGTGCCCAGGTGGCCAAGAGAGCCAATGGAGTCCTGACCTGTATCAGGAACTGTGTGGCCAGTAGGACGAGGAAGGTTATTCTGCCCCTGTACTCAACACTGGTCAGGCCACACCTTGAGTACTGTGTCCAGTTCTGGGCTCCTCAATTCAAGAGAGATGTTGAGATACTGGAACGTGTCCAGAGAAGGGCAACAAGGCTGGTGAAGGTCCTGGAACACAAGCCCTATGGGGAGAGGCTGAGGGAGCTGGGGTTGTTTAGCCTGGAGAAGAGGAGGCTCAGGGGTGACTTCATTTCTGTCTACAACTACCTGAAGGGAGGTTGTGGCCAAGTGGGGGTTGGTCTCTTCTCCCAGGCAACCAGCAACAGAACAAGGGGACACAGTCTCAAGTTGTGCCAGGGGAGGTATAATCATGATATTAGGAGGAAGTTCTTGCCAGAGAGAGTGATTTGCCATTGGAGTGAGCTGCTCAGGGAGGTGGTGAAGTCGCTGTCCCTGGAGGTGTTTAAGAAAAGCCTGGATGAGGCACTTAGTGCTGCGGTGAAGTTGACTGGATAGGGCTGGATGCTAGGTTGGACTGGATGATCTTGAAGGTCTCATCCAGCCTTCTTGATTCTATGATTTTATGATTCTGAATTGTAAATATTTGTAAATATATGTAAATATATTCTGTACATGTACATTGCATTTTATGCTTTTTAGATTTTAGCTTGCTTGTAAATAATAGCTTGTTTTGCTTCCAAACCTTCTGAGCTAAGCTACTCTGGTGATTTTATTTTGGGGATAATTTTAACCCACCACAGACACAAAAACTTTGAGAAACACACAAAAAAATAGAGCAGGCAGGAATGTCAGGTGTTAAGGTTCCAGATAAAACCACATGGTAAAAGCAGAGGGCTTACTTCATCTATCTCAGAATGATTTGACCTTGATAGTCCAGAATGTCATGGCACAGTGGCCACCACATACTCAGCTGAGAGCTCATGCATGAGAGGCTAAAGAAAATACTCTGTATACAGAGTTAGGCCATCAGTTACTCCACTATATTACACTACATGCTAGTGAGGACTAACTATTCATATCTCCCACAAAAACTGGATGTCACACCCTCGTGAAGCAAGCAGCAGCATAGAATCAGAACCATAGAATGCATCAGGCTGGAAGGCACCCTCTAAGGTCATCTTGGCCAACCTTCCTGCAGTGAGCAGGAACATCTTTAACTAGATCAGGTTGCTATGTGGTCTATGTCATTGCGGGTCCTGCCTCTTGTTACAATCCAGGAATGGCTTTTAAAAAGTTTTAACAAATGTTTTACATTAGCCTGGTAATGGACAGAAAGGCCTGCTTGTGTCAAAACCTCCCTGAGGAGGTAAGCAAATGTTCTTCTAGGAGAGTCTTTCTCCCCTGGGGGCTGCTGGGGTTGCTGGACCATACTTCACAATCTTGGGTGAGTGTTCCCTTGTTTACACACTGTTCTCCTGGGATTTCAAACCTTGTGTGAAACAACAGCCTCCCGCTGGGACAGTCATAGCAGCTCAGCGCTGTTTTATGGCTTCCCTTGGTTTTCTCAGTGAGACATTTCTAAACAGGAGCAGTTCCACAGAGCATTATCTCTCTGTGCTGTTCTTTGGAGTGCTCTGGCTCTTGCAGCTGGGCACTGCACATTCCTGAACATGAGCTGACTTAGATATGAACCTGTCAGCCTTCTAGTTTCTTTATTACTGCTTTTAACAAGCCTTTACTTATCTAAATTACTTGCTTATTATTTGCTTATGAAGACTACTAGCATCAGATGACATGAGATGCTATTCAGCTGAATCAATCCATTCATCCCCCACCACAAGTAACATACTTTGCCCCTCTTCATTTCCCACTAAGACCAACCCCAAACTGTTATACCCAGGCACAGCTGCTCTCCACCTCCCCCTGTACCTCTTAGCAGCTTGTATCCCTGTGACACCTCATGCAGTATATCAGATGCTTGCTAACACAAGCAGCCAGCAACTAGCAGAGCTGAACTGGTGCCAAGCACGAGGGCTGTGGCAACACTTAAGCACCCGAAACAGCAACAAGTATCAGGTGTGGTTTGCTTTTCTCGTGCAAACCCAGCTGTGAGGTCAGGGCAGGACAGTGTGGGAGAAGCCCTTGGCTGGGCAGGGAGACACAATGGGGACAAGGAGAGGTGCTTGTGGGGTGCTAGGCAGCACCAGGCTGGGGGACTGGGAGCAACTGTGCCTTGGTTCCAGCAAGGAGTCTGCTCACCCATGGGGGATACTCTGCTACTCACCCTATTGGGGATGCAGGGCACAAGCCCAGCTGTTTCTGCTCTGCAGCCCATTGCTGTTGTAAAGGTGAGAGTACGATATGAAACCACAGCATTCACGTAACTTCAGAAAGCGGACGTTAGACTCCAAACCATAAGTCTTTTTGGCACGTTAATATTTTGTTTCCTGAATCAATCTTTGCTCTGGTATCCCTTTGACAAGTGACTGTCAACGAGGAATTCATGGGGAAGGGCTGAGATTATTCCAAATAAAATCTTCCCAAATATCGTGCTCCAGAAAAGTAAGGAAAAAAAATCCCTAATCAGTTACTTTTCTTCAAAATGTAGGTGAATTCAACATATTTTCTGAAAGGTAAACATTGCGTTGGAGTTTGGTCTTGAACCACGGCAACAGAGATCTGGGCTAGATTTTAGGCAATCTTTTTCAATGGTGGAGGCCTTGGAGTGGTGGAACAGACTGCTGGGAAAGGCTCAGATCCACATCACTTGAGGTCTTAGGGAATAATTTAGCCAGTATCTGTCTAGCGTAGTCTTGTCTTGGGGCAGGAGGATTAAGTTCTCTTCCAGCCTATTGTACTTTTCTGACCAGTTAGGTGGTAGCTTCCAGCAGCTCCTAGCCTAGTAGCAAATAGAGAAGTGGGTTCCCTGCATGGGGAGAGGGGGAGCCATGTAGGGGAGATCTCAGATGGGCACAGCCTCCCTGAGCCACAGGGATGGGGATAAACACAGAAACACCATCCCCTGCTGGGAAAACACAACTACTCCATGCCACACACCACAGACTAGGGCCCAACCCAGCCATCACCACACAGGGCCTTCACTGTCCCTGGCTGAGCTGCTTTTATAATCAGCTATAAATTGGGCTAAAAATAATCACAAGCACCAAGCTGCTTTGCTAAAAGTTCTTCCATAAATAAGATGGTCTCCTTTTAGTGGCACTCTGTTTTCCTTAGCTACCAAAACCCCACTGACAAGGAAAAGACCTGAGGGTCTATTTTGTGATGAGAGGGTACACAGTGCAGAACACACCCTGGAATTTGCATAAGGCAATTGAGCACACACTGCAATTCATTGCAATTATTTTCTTGTGTCATTTTTCAACATTCTTCCTGCTTTTTAAAGACCAACTTACTGTCAGGAGGAGTAAAGTGTTTTCCATGAGGCGGAGGACTTTTTATTAGGCAATGACCTCCTGGCAATTGTTCTGCCAGGGTCAGATTCTGCTCTGAAAGGACATTTTGCCAAGTAGCTGCAGCAAGGAGCCATTCTCTTCCATTCACTGCCACAGATTTGTCTGATGACTATGGAGATGCATATACCTGATCTGCTCCTGAGTCTTTTCAACTCTCAGCTGTTCCTGAGAGAGTTATGTGGCTGCTGAATGTTTGCTGGTGAAATGTGCTCTACCAACTCCACACGTGACCACAATTTTCAGATGAAATGGAAATTATAACTGATACTCATTTGTGCCTCCAGCAGAAGTTGCTTCACTTTGTTGAGATAGTTTTGCAAGATGTTCTGTCAGAAAGTTACTGGGGATCTTCTCCTACAAAGAGATTTTCAACTTCAGGTTAACTTTAATTTAGAGTTTCAGCCTAAGTGGTTCTCTAAGCACTACCCTGCTGCTTGGTCTCAGCTGGACCACAGACTTTGTTTTAACCAATTCTACATGACTAGTTCTTCAAATTCCTCCCTTCATTGTCTCTTTTCTCTTTCTCCTTCAGAGGAAAAATTTGGCACAGATGTACTAGTGGTTTAGCTGGTGTGCCCAAAGGTCTTTCACACTCTGTTTCTGTAGTTCTATAACCCTATCAGTTACCTACAAATTATGAATTGTTTCTTTGACAGCCATTTTTCCATCCCATAACCATATGAAGTGATTGCATTGGCTGTATGATCTGGGATATGGCTAAAAAGAGCACACTAATGTAAGAAGCTGTGCTCACAGTTTTCCTCGGCTGGGATGCTCCCCTCAGCCAAAGCTTGCTAGAGCTGTTGGCAGTGTTCACAGACCCCATCTGAAGTGCCATCACTCATAAGGTGTCATTGCCAGGGCATTAGAAAAGCTCTTCCATGAGAGCACGGCACAATGATTTCATGGCATTCACTCTCCAGCACAATGTATTTGTATTAGTTACTTTTATTAAAGAAAAACTGCATCTTCTGTACCTAGATAAGAATATTAGGGAAAACGTTTTTCATAGAGAGAGTGGTCAGGCACTGGAATGAGCTGCCCAGGGAGGTGGTTGAGTCACCAGCCCTGGATGTGTTTAACGGTCGACTGGATGAGGTGCTTAGGGATATGGTTTAAGGTGAATCTTGTAGAGTAGGGTTATAGGTTGGACTTGGTGCTCCTGAGGATTTGTTCCAACCTGGCTGTTTCTGTGGTTCTGTGATTCTGTGATTAACTGTACACCAAAGAATTGTGCAGGTCTTTATTCCCATCATGAGAATTTTGGGGGCTCTTCTTTTTGTTCCTGTTTATTGGGCTCTTTTGTTGGCATCTTTTTAAAATGCAGCAACAGAGTATTCATCTTTGGAGTTCAACTCCTGCCACTAAAGTCCAAAACCAGCTGTCATTGTTTGATAGCAGGGGTGGGAATTTGTGCCAGTAAAGATGTGCTGAGAAATCTAAAGCAATATATATTTTATTTCTCACACAGTTTGAAATTTCACTCCTTTTAATAGGGCTGATCCCCAGGCTTCATTTCCCAATTACTCTGAGGTCACTAAAGATACACATATCCCAGCTGTTTGTGCTGTCCCTCTTCCCTTCCCACTATTTCGAAAGCAATAACGGGAAAAGCTATTTCTCCACCCACCTTCAGTCTGTTGTCAACCACCAGGCCATTTCATATCCAGCAGCTGTGGATGCTGCACATGATGGTGTGATGCTGTGGCTTTCCACAAGCTACTCTGGAAGCAGCTGACATGGATGGAACCATCTGCCTTCCCCTACCCGAGGCAGCCTTGCCTGCTTCTCATTGCCACGGCTTGTGAGACTTCACATGGCTGTGTCAGCTGTCACCGCTGCTGGACTGTCCTGTGGAATGTCACTGGGACCTTGTTGAAAGCCTCTGGTTGAAGCATTTATTTGCTGCCCGCATTCTGGACAATGTCTGCAAGTGCTGGGATGGCCTTAGGAAGATGGGAGTCCAGAACTGCTTCTTGCCTCTGGAAAAAAACTAGGAGGCTAGCCCAAAACAAAAAAGGCTGACAAATGTGTGCATCGTGCACTACTATAGGTGGTGCATTACTGCTGGTGGTATCAGTGTTTACTCAAACCTCAGTTTTGATCTGCAGTGCTTTGTGTCCGATGGTTCCTTGACTTGTTCACAGGCTAGAAGAAAAAGGGAATCCTAACCCCCACAGCCAGCATTGATTTCTGGAACATCAGGCCATCAAAAGCAGGTCTTTCTGTGCTGATTGGGATGCCCAGCTTGGAGTCTCTCTAGCCTCTAGGGAACAATTGAATAAAGGACATGTTATATTCCAGGATCTTCCTCTACCAGCCCTTTCCTCAGCACTGAGATATTCAGCAAAAATAGCTGTGCAAGTTGTACTTTCTGAAGTGAAGTGCAATGATTCATTAAAGGGAACATTCTGAACATGATCAGAAGTGAAATCATGCAAGGAAAGCAGAAGAAAGCTCTAGGCAAAACCAACTACCACTGAGCCCTTGTCCTCAGGAGTGTGTTTCTGCCTGGGGCAGGTGATTGTGGGACTGTGGGATCTGGGCAGAAAGGTGTTCAGAGCAGAGTGTGAGAGCTCAGGGATGAACACAGCAGGGGTGTGCAGGCAGTGGAGGCACTCTCAATATTTTCTAGTCATGCTTCCAGCAGTACATACATACAGCAGTGTGCCCTGGTATGTAACACCTCCAGTGTCTCTGAGGGCACTGTGACTGACTATTGAATCGCCATAGCTGCATTGGCCATCTGGAGGAGTGTTTTCTGCTTAAGAGTGTTACCATCTCTTGGTTCTTTGGGTCATGTCCCTCTGTTCCTTTTATCTCCGTGGCTTTGAGTTACTGTGCAGGTCCTGGTCATGCTCTGAGTGTCACTCTCTTTTTCATTCTCTTTCCCACAATCAGACAAAACTTTCACACAATGTTAGGGGTTGGAAGGGACCACGAAAGGTCATCTAACCCAACTCACCTGCCAGAGCAGGATCACCTAGAGTAGGTCACACAGGAATGTGCACAGGTGGGTTTTAGATGTCTACAGAAAAGATTTAACAGCCTCTCTGGGCAGCCCATTCCAGTGTTATGTCACTCTCACAGTGAAGAAGTTTTTCCTTATGTTCATGTGGAACCTCCTATAGTCCAGCTTGCGCCCATTGCCCCCTTGTCCTGTCATTGGATATCACTGAGAAGAGCCTGGCTCTGTCCTCCTGACCCTCACCTTTCATGTATTTATAAACATTAAGGATGTCACCTTTCAGTCTTCTCCAAGCTAGAGACCCAGCTCCCTCAGTCTTTCCTCATAAGGGAGATGTTGTTGCATTTGGTACTAGCTGCTGGTACCTACATCCTCCTTGCTGAGGAGTACCAGTCTTGTGATTATGTCTGTCCCCTTGCAGCTTTTGAGTGCCACTTGCATGCTCATCAGTAAGGCCTGGCTGTTTTTTAAAGTGGCTGGGTTTTGTGGGCGTTTGATTTGGGGTCTTTCGTACCAAGAGAAAGGTGAAACTGTAGAACTATAAAGAAACCAAAAAGATTTGTCTTCATTTATCCCCTTTAAACTTGAATGAAACCTCTGACCATCTCACCTGGTCATTAAGCTCTATGCTTTGACACAGACAGAAACAAAACCCTGAGTGACAACATTCCCAAACAAGGTGATTTTGAACTCTGCCTTGCCTGTACAGAATGTCTTCTAACTTTTCATTTGGATTGCAGCAGTAAATAGCAGACATCAAAACAAATCCTGGTCTTTAGGGTAAGACTGAGATTAAATCTTTCATTTTACACTCTGTAGATTCTGTCTCCTAAATATTTGATGTTATCCCTTAAATGCCTACTTCCCAGCTCTTCCTTTTGCAAGTGATGAGAACAGATCTAGTCTAGCAACTGTGTATCTTCTGAACAGATCACACTGTGTGCTCACACTGGCAGTCATTGCTGCTGTGATGGAGGAAATGAAAGAAATCAAGTTTTTCACCATCTCAGTGATAAGAGAAATTTAATACCTTTATTGCCTACACAAGCAAATGAGTCTACCTCCAGGTCTCCTACCGTGGATTCATAACACCTCCCACGTTCACCACACAGAATAATGAATAACTAATGTATGAAAAATGGTTCCTAGCTATGAGTGGCATTCTTATTGCAGGAACACATAGCATTTCAGACTGAGGAAGTCTGAAGAAACCCATCGGAATGAGTTCTAAAACTGTTAGCACAAAAATTCACAGAAGGTTGGTAGGAAATAGGGACAGCTCTTTCCCACCAGAAACAGCACTGGGAGATCAGCAATGTGGAAGAAAAAGCTTTTAGAACTATCACAGAAAAAGCAGGAGTAAGAGCCATCTGGTATTGAGAGACCAGCCCAGCTGCTGCTTCACTCCTGCTGCTGCCAGTGGATTCACTGACAACGGGTACAAGTTCACCCTGTTGCCACAGCAGCTTCAGTCCTTGCTGTGGTTGGACTTGATGATCTTGAAGGTCTTTTCCAACCTGATTGATTCTGTGATTCTGTGAGGCAGCAGCCTGCCTGGGGGCTGTCACACAGTAGTTAGGCCTTTGTTCCTACCTTTTGATGACAGCATTCTCACTAAAGGAGAACCTCCCCATTTCTAATTTTCACACCTTCTGGATAAACTGGTGATGGATGCCAAACTCACATGAGTTCTTCCTGGCTTTAAACAAAACGGTGTCACCAGCAGCTGGTGTGCCTTGGCTTTATTGGTATTTCTAAGTTATGGCCTAGCGGCTAATCAAAGCTGGTGAGAGGCCTGAAGCACAGCCCTGCCAGGAGAGGCTGAGCGAGCTGGGGTTGTTTAGCCTGGAGAAGAGGAGGCTTAGGGCAGACCTCATTGCTGTCTACAACTACCTGAAGGGAGGTTGTGGCCAGGTTGGGGTTGATCTCTTCTGCCAGACAACCAGTAACAGAACAAGGGGACACAGTCTCAAGTTGTATTGGTGAGGTATATGCTGGATGTTAGGAGGAAGTTCTTGACGGAGAGAGTGACTGGCATTGGAATGGGCTGCCCAGGGAGGTGGTGGAGTCACCGTCCCTGGAGGTGTTCAGGAAAAACCTGGATGAGGCACTTAGTGCCATGGTCTAGTTGATTGGATAGGGCTGGGTGCTAGGCTGGAATGGATGATCTTGGAGGTCTCTTCCAACCTGGCTGATTCTATGATTCTGTTCTATTCAGATGATGCAGCTTTCATTTACCTCTCTCAGCCTCTCAGATGACAAGTGGGTCTGTCCCTTGAACATACTGCAGATGGTTGATGTGGTGGGACAGAGCTGAGGAAGGGCGGATGTCGTAGGCTTTTTGTGTAAGAGCATGAAGACTGAGATTATTGCACTTTCCTCTTTTTCTAAGGAAAAAGGGCAGTGAAATAATAATGCTCTTGCTGAATTGGAGATGAAAATACGGAGAGGTTGTATTTAAAAATGTGTGGGAAAAAATACAGCCTACTGAATCCTTAACACCTAATAGAGGATCCATGAGAATTCCCCCAAGCCAACCACAGAAACAACCACCAAACCCCCAGGCTCTCACTGTCTGCCATTAGGCCCAAGCAGGCCAGATCCACTGCAGGGCACGGCCTTGAAGGCCGTGGTCCACAGGGTACTGCTTACATAGTTACCGAGTTACCCTCTGGAGAGCTGAAAGGCAGGGAGAAAAGAGAGCGAATTGACCTTGCTGCTTACTTTTAAAATGTTTGCAGGGTTTATGGGATTTGTACAGTATCTGGGGGCAACTAATTCATCCCCTGGGATGGATCTCAGTCTCTTAGCTTTCTTAGAGAGTCTGGGATAACCTGGAAACCCTCAAACCACCACAGTGATGCAAGGAGGTACTGCTGCCTGTGCAAGGAAGGGCTGTCTTGGGGCTGCCCTTGTCACCCCCTGTGCTGAGATACTGCCTTGACAGGGTTTGCTGGGGATGATAAACAAAGTAGCATTATTATGTTACTTTACATTATACATATATACCACATCTATAACATTATTATGTTATTATAACCCCCCTGTATAATGCAGAAAACTACATTAATATACCATGTGGGGTTAGTCGTTTCTCTGCTGTTGGGTTTTGAACAGTGACATTAATATGCTGAGAAATTAAGAGTAAAATTTGGTATAGGTGGCTTGTAAGTCATTCAGCCAGAATCCTGTACACCATTGTATGCAGGAAAGTACTCACAGTAGCCAGCTTAGTAGCACTTTCCTTTTTCATTAAGGTTTTCTGTGTCAATTCCTTCCTCCTTTATTGGTTCTTCTCTTAATCCAACATGACCACATAGGCATCTTCCTGACAAAAGCATAGCTTCCTCACTGCCTGCCACCCAGCATACTCATGAAAAGAGTTTCTTCTCCCCAGATAGAGTTACTTGTCCCAAGAGGCAACAAGTGGGTGAAGAGCTCACTGCTGGTGGAAATGAATGGGATGATCCTCTGAGCTGATGCAATTCTAGCACTCTGGGGGATCATTTCTAATTACAAAATAAGAGAAAAGGGATTTACTCCTTGGTGCACTCTGTACTGCTATTACTGAGAGATAGCACAGAAAGTTGCATCTCCTCCTCAGTGGAGTCAGGATGTCACTGCATGAGGATCAGATCATGTTGGCTGAGCCTCTTTCACACCAGGTTTTCACTTACAGACTGTGAGAATCCAAAAGGCTTTTCATGCCATTCTGGTTGAAATAAAATCTTCTCTTTGCTGAAAATTAATTATTGAGTGAACTGCTGCTCTATAATATATTTATGTGCTCTTGGGAGCCTCTCTCTTTTAGAACACAGAAGGAACCTCTCAAATACAGCTCAGGCAAGAGAAGTGCCCAGCTCTGCTTTGTGATGCCTTTCCTTCAAGAAGTTCAGGAGGTAATGCTATCTGCAGACAGTGCTAATATGCCTGTTACCAGGCCTTCTAAGCATTGGCTATGAAAAGGAAGATAACCCTGATGTTCAGAATGGCCTGCTACTGTTACTGTTACACAAAATGCTTTCCTCAGAGGGCTTTTCTCAAATCTAGGTTAAGTGAACACTGCACAAGCCTGCAAGGAGTTGTATTCCATTTCCAGCTAAGGTATATGGCTAGACTCATGCCATGGCAAGCACACCCTTCCAGGGGTGTGCCAGGCAGCATGGTTGGCATCTGCCATAGCTCACTTATTCTCTTTTCATGTTCCTAAAGTGTGTGCAGTGGAGTGTTTTAATTTGGTGATCTCTTTACTTCTGGATTGTAAAGCTTTTTTTTTTTTTTTTTAAATGAATGTAATTACATTGCTCTGTGTATGTTAGGAAAAGCAAGCTAATGAAGAGCAGTTTGGGCTGGTGAATGGTTCAAGGAATCTTGCCAGCTCCATCAGCATGGGCCAGTCACTGTGGAGCATGTTTCAGATGGTTTTGCTTCACTCATTGGGCTGTGGAGCAAGAAACAGAAGGGTGAAAGCTCTCCTGCAGTCAGGTCTGAAAGGTGGAGGCTGTTCTGAGCAGCACAGCTATGCTTTTCCTTCTCTGTTCTGAGAAAAGAGGGCTTGGAACAAGCAAAGATTGCTCACATTTGCTTGCTCAAGTTCACTAGGGCTTGGTGGAGTCACTTGGCTGTAGCTGAGGAGGAGACTGAGGTGAAGGAACAGGAGAGCATAGGCCAAAATCTCAGTGTGTTGGTGTTCTGGCAGCTCCTGAGAAAGAGAAAAGTAATTAAAAAAAACCCAAACCTGGAAATCAGTGGGGCTGGGTCAGTCCTTCTGTTGCTGCTATGCCATTAATGTATTTTGTGATCCACCTACACTGAGTTACCTTCCTCATATAATCAACCTTGACCACTAAGGAGAAAACAAATGAATGGCAGCTTCAACTTTAGTAATTCATTCCACAAGTTATTGCATCTTCTGCAATGCAGTCTAGCCCTAAAGGCGTAATTGCAGGCTTGTTGCATTCCTCAGGAGTTTAATTTGGCCTTGAAAATGGAAAAAAAGCCTTGTTCATGTACAGCAGTGATGGATTCCTGACCTTGAGAGGATTTCATTGAAACCTTCCAGACAAGACCATTTTTACCTTGCTTTAATCTATCACAAGTCTTCAGACTTGGCACAGGAACAAGTGGGCAGTTTGGAATGATTGGCATTGTGGGTGTTTGGATGATTTGCACTAGGCAGCATCCCAGTCTCATGAGGCAAAGAGACAAGAAAGAGAGTCAGACTGTCAGTCAGACAAGACACTCAGAGGGCAAATCTAAATAATGTGAAGAAATGAAGAGAAACTGTCCTGGACATTTCTATTTCCTAACCTCTTGTGTGATGAGGGTCAGGGGTGCTTCCTTCCAACCTCTAGCTACCCTACAGCCCCCAGTGACATCCTTCCAGTACAGCAATGCCTCATCTTGTCTACTCTGTTCATCAGCTGTGGGTTATAACAGAAAACATTTTGGGTGAAAATAACATTGCTTGCATGCTAAGAGATAAAAAAACCTACATTTGCTCTTAGGAAAGAAAGCACAGTAAAAGCAAAATACTTGGATTCACTTAATCATTTACTTAAGATGCAAGCACTGAGTGTCAGCTCATGAGTGTAACCAGGTTTGGTTTATGGTGGGCTTTGCCTGCTCACTCTGCATGCAAAAGTTATGCAGTGCTGCAGAAGATTATCCCACAACAACCTCCAGTTTCACAAACAGCTTCCCAGGCACTGCTGCTCACACCTGGAAACCCTAAGATAAATTTGTCTGCTTAGCATCTTTCTTTAGCTTCTTCTAAGTCTTAAGTTTACTGGAAAACTTGCCAGCAAGATTCAGAGACCAGATTGAGATTAATATAAAATTTGGCTGATAAAAGAAGGCTCAGATGGAGCCAGCACTGCACTGAATATGTCACCAGCTGCCTTTCTTCTCTGTTCTGCTCTGCTCCAAAAGACAGTCTATCTACTTCAAAAGGGCAGCCTTCATTTTCCACCTTTCTCAGATGTTTTTGAGCAACCTAGTTTCACTGGAGAGCAGTCCATGGGGGTTGGGATTTTCTTACTTTGACAATGTGAGACTTTCTGGGTATCAACTACCGAGAGAGGGCCAGTCACCAGGGCAAACCAGACAGTTTTGGATAGCTATCAAAGCTGCTGCAGAGGCAACTCTCCAGTGGGAGCAGAAAGGTTCAGAAATTGTTCTCATCCGTCTTGGTCCACATGGTGAAACCCTTGTCGAAAGGAAACAATTTTCCTATGTGTCAGTTTTGGCATTGTCATCCTGTTTTACACTTGTGTGGACTTCAGCATTATAATTTATTGGAAAGGTGGAGGGGTAAAAGATCTTAGATATCCATGCAGGTGCTGTTGCTAAGGTGCATAACGAAAAAAACATTAAAATTTTTTTCTTTCAACTTACATTTCATCCCTATCCTGACCAGCCTCAGCAGAGGAACAGGGAAGAGGGGTAACACCTTGTGTCTCACTAGCCTGGGGTCTGCCAGGACCAGCCACCCAGTGAGAAGTGGGGAGAGGTTCTCCCTGGGGCTCTGCCTCACACTGCAGCCAATGCAGCATCGGCAAAGGTGAGCTGCTGCCTGCTGGGCAGTGCCCACTGCTGCCCACCAACCAGTCCACACTCAGGCTGCTTCATCCCTGCCATGCTCTCCAAGCAGTAACATCTCTCTGCCTGTCTCCAGAACTGGGTGGGCAGCATGAAGTGGACTCTTACAGGCCCTTTCCAACCAAAATAATTCTGTTAAATTAAACTACTTTCCCCCACTCCTCCCTTTAAAGCTTTTTTCACAAGCCATAGTACTCTGCATGCAGAAAGCATGAAGTAGGGCACGCTGGTGTGTCTTCCACAATAGCTGCTTTGTTGCTCACTGTAGGTCACTACTTTGCTATTGCCAATTGCTCGTCTCTTCTGCAATAGCAAAACCTGTACTGAGGCTGTTGGATCAACCACAACATCATTCTGTACTAGAACAAAGAGTCTGCCCACGAGGACATGCTAGGTTCTGGGTTTCCTTTTGACTAGCTTATGTTGTTTTCTGTCAGCTATGAATATTATTTCTGAGCTGCCTGCCATGTAAAATATTAAAGCTCACTAACACTTATACTTCAAACTGAGCCATTTTTTGTTTACTTTGAGAAGCTAACTCCATGGTCCACAGCTGCTTAAGAGGACATCTCACTGACCTGTGTAGGGCGGTGGTTTCTACATGAGAGTTAAACTTGCCAGAAAAAGCAAATTCAGGAGATGCAAACAGGAAAAAAAAAATTGCATAGAGTGCCTCATTTTGCTGAAACTCGTGCTGCTATTTTTACTTTTTTTTGTGCTGTACGGCTCTCTCTGAAGTAGTTCTCTCAGCAAACAAGGCCAGGATGAAAGACAGCCTGATTAACAAAATCAAGGCTGCTGAAGAAACACTGATGCAGTGGGTGGTGATCTTTTCCTGAGCCAGCTAAGTATTAGTGTAGCAATGCAGCAGGAGGGAACCAAAATTCTCACCTTGTACGATCAATGGAAGGGTTTAGGTGCATTTTGTGAGCGAAATTTGTTTAGGATACCATGGTCAACAGCAGTCATTTTATGCACATCCATCATCTGAAGGTGGAAAAGCTGCTCTTTATTTCCCATCTATACCTTTCTGAGGTAGGGAACTGCAGATGTATGTGAATGTTTGCAGGGATTTACTCATTCTAAGATACTCTACAAATATTATGATTGTTTGCCCACCCAGCTGCCAGAATTTCTTCCTAGAAGATACAGATGTGGTTCTTCACTTCTTTCTTTTGATAGGTTCCAAGTCCACATCCCCTCTCAGTGCTTTGCTGGGGAAGCAGAAATGTTGCTCTTCAGTTAAAAGCACCAAACAACACAAATACCAAATAAGTCTGCTGTGGTCATTATGCTGTCTCTGAGCTGCTAATCACTTCAACACATTGGGAAAAAAAATGAGATTTATTAAAAAAAAAAAAATCCTCTTTCCAGCACTTTTTTGTAGGAGTGAAAATGAAGCAATCCCTCCAAAAAAGCCATTACCAGCCCTGTGTACATTCAGCCCCTGAGCATGCCCTGTGCCACCTCCTCAAGGAGGAAGGCAAGAAGGGTGGGGATCCCTTGTGGTGAGGCTTCCTTCACCACAGCTTCCGTTCTCAGATATACTTTTATTCTAGGACTGCAGAAGAAAGAGAAGCAAATCCTGCTGTTGCAATTATTTGGAGAACTAGATACCAGGGTGGCATTGATGTGCCAACAAGAGGTTGCAAATACAAAATTGGGTCATTTTTCAGTAAAAGTTCTCAAAAAGTTGCTGAAAACTAGAACAGGCTGTGCTAGTTTGAGCCTAGCTAGAATGTTTTGGTGAGAAGAATTAGATTACGGGCTGTGAGAAGGAAACAATGGTGATGTCTACTTCAGTCATAGGCTTACTGAGATGTATAAGAATAAGAACATAAATATAGATAACAGTCACCCTCTGGGCTTTGTGGGCTGCACNAGTGTGTGTGTGTGGGGAGGGGGTGGGGGGTGGGTAACACCCAAACCATCACACAAGCACATCTCAACAACCTTTTTGTTCGTAATATAAAAGTTCTCCTTTCCTGGCATGTGCAAAACAGGCAATGTAAGAGAGCTTTTCCACCCTTTGGAGCCAACCATTTGTTTGCTTTTGTAAACCCAAGTTACTCCAGTTTTAACAAACCCACTACTAACTGTGTCACGGCTCCCCACAAGTAAATGGGGAAGGATCAAAAACTTGAGTGTTGGCATTGTCACTAAGTTTGGGCTTAAATGCTCGGATTCCTTGGGACGTTGGTAGCAAATGAGAAGACATAGCCTGGGAGAGAACACTTGAGTCAGGCCTAGTACCTGCAAAAGTTTCACAGAAACCAAACTGAGGTAGAAACCAAATGACCACACTGGTGTCTCCAGCCTGTGGTGAAGATGGTGTCGCAGCAGCTTTGCAGTTTCCTGTGTGAACTAGAATGAAAGCTTGGACTAGGTGATTCATCTCCAGAGGTCCCTTCAAACCCCTACCATTCTGTGTTTCTCTGAAGTGATGCCTTCCTACAACACATGATGAGATGTCCTGTAGAAGCAGGAGAATTGGGCTCAGGTGAACCTCAGGTGGTTCAACAAGGCCAAGTGCAAGATCCCACACCTGAGCCAGCTCAGCCAATACAGGCTGGGGGATGATGTGATAGAGAGACTGAGAGAGGTGATTCTGCCACTCTGGTAAGACCTTACCAGGAGTACTGTGTCCAGCTCTGAGGCATTCAACTCAAGGACAAGGACCTGAGGGAATGAAAATTCATCATCTATTCTTTGCTGATGACAATGACCTCACTGGATCACAGAAGAGTAGGTGTGAAAATAACTAGGAAGAAAGAATGAAAGTGAAAGCTACCAGACATGAAGATTGCTTACAGAGGAGAAAGATAGTAGGGATAGTTAGATTGATGAAAAAGCAAAGATATTCCCATTCCAGCCAAGAGCTACTGGAATGTGCCGGGCCCCTCAAACAATGGGATAGTTTAGCGCTCATCTAAGCGTCACCAAGAAATCTAGTAACTAGAGATCCAGCATTACTCAACATCTGCTCCAGCAAAGTAGCGCTGAGTCTAACCTCAGGAGATTCCCTACTCCCACTGCCCTTCCCTAAGGCAGCATCAACTCTTCTCACATTATTCCCAATAGCTACTTGTCTACTCTGTTCTTCAAAAGCTTTAGGGATGCTTTGTAAGTTAAATCAGCACTCTGATCCACTCAGCAATGACTCACACAAGTGCTTGCTTTTTCTGCTTCACTGTCTTGACTGCTGGAAAGAGTTTTTTTCCTAACTTGCTTCTTCCCAGTTTCTGCTAGTTTGCTACCTAATTTACTTCCTAATTTGCTTCCTCCATTCTGTTAAGTCCTCGACTCCTTGTGTATGTGTAGAGGTGGAGAAGGGCTGAGGACTACTCTTTTTCTCCTGTATTTATTTTCCATCCTTCAAAAGAGGTGATTCTGACTCCTCCTATCTTTTCCCTACTTTTCCATTTTCTAGCCCTCCGAGCAGTCTGGTTACTCCTCTCAGGACCTACCACTAAATGGTCTCCATCCTCCTTGAACTGAGATGTCCGAAAGCCATGTCCTGCCTTGGCAGAGGCTTTTCTAACCCCAGCCACAGTGATGGAATTAATCTCTCTGCGTTTTGTCACACCTGATGTGAGCAAGGTGTCTGCTGTTTTCAGGTGCTATTGCTGAAACCTGTTTGGCTGCTTCCAGCCTCCTTGCTGACAGACTGCTATTTAAACAGCCTTCCCTCCACCTGCATATATGAGGCTGATTATTCTTGCTTGAGCTTGCTCTTTTGCATTTTATTTTTTCCAGACCACTTCTCCAGTTTGCCAATATCAGCTTGCATTTTGATTCTGTCTTCTAATGTATGTAGCCTCCTGGGCAGCCTGGTATCTGCGATTATAATAACTGGGATCATATCCATTCTATCATCTAGGATATTAAGGGATATATTGAATAATGCTAGATCCAAGGCTGAGCCCTGCAAAATCATACTTGACCTCTTCTGATAATGAACCACAGTGAGCTACTTACTGAGTACCATTTTCAAGATTATATTAATTCTGTAGGGGTTTTGCCCAGGTTGGTTTGCTTCCTCTCTTTGAATTGACTTAGTATTTTACTGCGAGAAGGAAATGATTTACTTTCATAAGCCAAGTGATACTGGAGTGGAAAATGGCATTCTGAGCAGAAGAAAGCAAAAAACTTTGATAGGCCTGGTGAGATGTGCTAGATGCCTGAATGGGCACACCTCTGGGGTGCGTGATGGCTTCACTGCTTACATGGTGAGGAACACGAAGGAAGACAGTAGTGCACAAACATGTGTGTTGTGGTTCCTGCTCACTGTGTTGTTCGTAACTAGTGGGGCACTGAGTGTAAGGCTGTGCGTAGACTTCCCTTCAGGCCCTCAGACTGAGGTGTCCAAGCTGGGCTAGAGGTGCCAGTGTGCAATTCTTCAGCCACCACAGCTTTTGCATAGTGCAAGTGCCCTTAACTACATCCTGATCTGGAACCATATCCTCTCTAGCACAAGAGTGCAGTTTTCCCAGAGGCCAGTTCATACTCCAGCTCATCTCCACTGATGCAGTGCAGGGATCTTCAGGAACCACTGTTGTCTCTGCTGATTGAATAGTTCCTGGATCCTGCCCTTTTTTCAGCTCTCCAAAACACATGCTATGTATTTTATAGCCTCAGGAAGATGTATGCACAGGGCTTCTGAGCTCTGTGAAGTTCTGTGAAGTGAGCTGTCTTCTACTGTCCTGGCCTGCTGACTTACCTACCTTACATTAAGAGGGAGAACTTTTTGCCTGAAAAAAAGCAAAGAGCAATCAGTCACTGGCAGAGAAAGTCTAAACTTAATCAAAGTCCCAGTAGTCCTTTGTGATGGTTTGGGTGTTACCCACCCCCCCACGCTTCGGAAAATCACCCAGACTAGACTCAGCCACTCTGGGAATTGAATGAAGCTTTATTTTTACAGCTTAGCACAATATACAAGCAGATATTTACAATATATGGAGCTATAGACAGAAATATACAAGTTAAAAAGTAATACAGAAACACATCTCCCCTTCCAGAAACCTGAGTCCCCAGGAGGGACTCTCAACCGCCCTTCCACCTTCCTCCCACTCCTCTACCTTACCCAGATCTTTCCTTATGTTTAAGGTACTTTTGAAGGTTGGCCAGGGGGGTTAGAAAGCAGATGGATTAGTCACACAGACGGCAGGTTAGGTTAGAGAGAGAGAGAAGTTCAGCCCAAAGCCCAGACAGCGACTCCCTTATCTATGTTTATTCTTATACCTCTCAGCAAGCCTATGAGTGAAGTAGATATCACCATTGTTTCCTTTTCACAGCCTGTAATCTAATTCTTCTCACCAAAACATTCTAGCTACCTTCAAACTAGCATATTCTCACACCTACAAATAAGTTAACAGCTACTCAAGTTATTGTAACTCCATCTTTCTGAGGAAGAAATTTACCAGAACTGAAAGTGCAGCAATATCCATAGTAAAACTTCACGTGCTCTAAATCCATCCTTTCCCAAAGTGACCAGTAACTGGTGTCAACCACCTTTTTACTACCTCCTCCTTCATGCTATCTTTATCTTAGGGTCATTTGCCCTTCCTTTGTCTCTTTCTTTTTCTCCTCCTTGTTTTCTCTCCCCAGTATGGTCTTGACCCCCAGAATAGCCGCAGAACTAGGCAGGGCACTAACTCACCCTCTGAGATGCAACTTTTGCTGGAGCAGGAGATGTGCAGGGCAGAAACTGTTTAAGACACCTCCCTTCCAAAGGGCAGAAATTGAACAACTCTTTTTTTCCTGGTGCTTGTGGAGGTGTTGGTAAGGATGAATTAAAACAGCCCCATCCAATACTGCTAAATGGCAGCATTCTTTATGCTTTTTCATTAAGAATGTCTTGGCTTTTAGTCCTGTATCTGAAGATAAAACATCATAACACTTGATTTTTCTCCTGGGTCAGAGATTCTAATAAAGTAAGTTGCAGGGGAAGAAAAGTAAGACTGGGGTGATTTAAAAGAGCTGTTCTAAAATCTGCCTTCTCTTGCTTGATCCACCCTTGTTTTTGACATTTCCTCGGGCTCCCCCGCTTTTTGTTGACAGGTTTTTAGAGGATGGGTGGTGGCTTTTTCTGAGAGCAAGATCAGATGTGGCTGCATGAAAAACACACACGTGAGAGCTTTGCAGTGACTGCAAAATTTATTTGGGGGTTTTTGATCTGGAGTGGGGCTTTGTTAGCCAACAGGTAAAAAGAAAAGCTACTGTGTTTTCAAACAGCTCAACAAGCATGAGACAAAAAGTACTTCTTGCGGGTAGAGGGTAAAACCCAAAATAAAATAGGGAGGAAGCCTCTTTGTTAGGCTGCATGATTGGCTGCATGATGGTGAGGGGGCTGGAAGGAAAGTCTTATGTGGAGAGGCTGAGTGAGCTGGGGTTGTTCAGCTTGGAGAACAGGAAATTTAGAAGGGACCTTATCACTCTCTACAATTATCTAGTTGTAGTCAGGCTCTTCTCCCAGGCAACCAGTGACAGGACAAGAGGGTATGGTCTGAAGCTGCATCAGGGGAGGTTTAGGCTGGATATTAGGAAGCACTTCCTCATGGAAAGGGTGAGTAGGCACTAGAATGGACTGCCCAGGTCAGTGATGGAGTCACCATCTCTGGAAGTCTTTAATAGGAGATTGGATGTGGCACTTTGTGACATGGATTAGGTGATGTTGTAGTGATAGGTTATAGGCTGGAATTGATCTCAGAGGTCTTTTCTTTTCCAGCCTCAATGATTTTGTGATTCTATGATTCTATGACTGAAATCAGTAAACTGCCAAGATGTGGGCATCCAAACTGGCAGGGCCCAGACATAGAATCACCGAATCCTAGAACTGTATAAGTGAGCTGGTTTTAGTCCAAGTTAACTTATCCTGTCTCAAGGGAAAGAGCATTGTGCTGCCCTGGGGGACAAGTTTCTGAAGGAACATCGCAACTGTGAGATGTAGGTGAGGCAGCGTCAAGGGACAATGGGGCAAATGGGAACAAATCAAAGCAACTCCTCTTTGTGCATCTGCAATGGAGGCTGAGTCATTACCATTCATTACAAGCCCGGCTGGTGTGTTCATGCTGGTGACAGTTGTTTTCGGAAGAGAGGACAGCTTTTGATGCCTTTTAATTCCCGAAAATAAAAGAAAAAAGGGCTGTCAAGGTAACAGGCATCTGGAGAGGCTGACTTTAAGTCCCAGGGAAATGCAGCACAAAAGGAAGCTGCCACAATAACCAGGACAGTGTTGCTTACTCGTTTGTGTTTCTGAAGGACACAGCAAATGGCTAAAACTTCCCATGTTCAATTTACAATGAGCTCCAACTGCAGGCCAACAGAGGAAAGTTAGAGTTTCTGCTGCAGAATATTTTGCCTGGGTTTCTTTCTGCTCCACTGTCTGTCTGTTTTGAGTCATTCACGTCTGTATGCGTAGCATCACTCAGCCTCCAACTTATTTAAATCAAGCCCCAAAACCCGCCTCAGCAGGAACAATGAAAAATCTTTTCTGCCCCATGCTGGCTCCTGGGACTGACATGTTCCACAGCACCCCTGGCCAGTTTAGTTACTGACTTTACAGGGGCTCAAGGTTCCTCCTATCCACCTCCTGCTTTTTCAAAGAAATGATACAATGACAGCTACCCATTGCTGGGAATGACTATTGCCAGGAAGCTTTAAGGCCTGTAACTGCCCTCCCTTCTGCACTTCTCCTTTCACTCACCCTTGGCAATTTTCTCACGTGTTGACCCTACCAGGCTCTGCAAGCTCATCAGTTTCTGACCCCGGAAGGCAGCACTCAAAGAAGTGCTGTCCTCCTGCATCACATCCTTCCAGATTGATGGTTTTCTCTGCAGCTTTCATGTCTCCATCTTCTTATTCCTCTTCTCACATCTCTCTCTGTTTTCTTACTGATTGTCTCTTCCACTCTGCTTCCTGTTATCACTTCATAATGATGTTTCTCTCTTTTTACCACTGTCTTCATCTTCTCACTGCCATGGCTGAAGCAGAGAGACACTGCAATTGAGCACAGTAGGGTGCAGCTACCACCTAATCAAAGATGGTCCTTGTCTGAAGAAATCTCTTTAAGTAAGCAGTGCAGGAAAAGGGTGAGAGAGGAAGTCCAGAAAGGAGAAGTGACTTCCCCAAGCCCATCCAGCAGGGTCAGAAACAAGGCCTCTCTCCTACTCATTGGGACAAACTGTTGTTTTTACTCCACAGTGACTGAAACAAGTGTAATTTTAAGACAAAGCAAAGCATGAGAGGGGGCCCCCCTAGGAGAAGAGTTCTCCTAGGCAGAGGAGTCACCAGGCAGTTAAGCCATGCTACTTCATCAAAAAACATTTCTAGGAGGATCTTGGCTTCAGCCACATCCATCTAGGAAAATACAGATTCCCAGACCTGGCAATGCAGCAGCCCCTAGACTGCACAGGTGAAATACTCAATGTGATATCAAGGGAGAGGCACAAGCTCTGTTGGATGCAGTGCCACTTTCCAGGGACTAGGAGACACCTTACCTGTGCCCAAGACAAGGCTGTACGTGAGCTGAGAAGGGGATTTGTACCTTCCTATCATGACCAAAGTACCACCACAGGATTTGCTACAGGAGTTAAGGAACATGGCTGTAAGCCTGGGCTGAGCTTAGGTCAGGTACACCAAATGAACCTGTCCCATCTTTTGTCTTGTTTTCTCCAACTGGACTAGTTTAAATTGTGCACTGCCCAGGAGAACAGCTATCTCCATTTCTAGCCCTGCAGAAGCCTACTGTTAGAGCTTAAAAAAACCAAACCATAATAATTAAAGATGAGCTCACTACATCTGTTTGTGACTCACCTACCGGAAGCTGTAGTGACCACTGCTGCTGTGCTGGGGCTCTTGCCTTCAGGAGTATGGTAACTCACGCAATTACTAGACTCAGCAATCAAAACTTGGCACAGTTTTACTGTCATTGCACACAAACTTTTGATAGCAGAGATGTGAGAGACTACTGGTGAAAAGCCCCACACCTGTATGTGCACACACATACACATGAATATCCCTGAGTGGCCTGGTCAAGTCAGCAGCACTATTCAGGACTCAGACCCTACATGAAGCCCAAAGGTATTTTTGTGCAAGTTTAGAGCAAGTTTGTAAGCAAGTTCTACATAAACTGAGAGACCTAGCATGAAGGAGTCCAGTTGCTTTACAAAGTTCAGGAAACACAGTGACCCATTGGCTGAATGTGAAGCAGAGTTAGTACTAATGGAGATGCTCAAAGAATATGCTTATTACTGACAGACAGCAAGTTTTACTTTGATGTTCTTCTATTGTTCACCTGATCAGCAGGAAGGTCCTTAGGTTTATCAGTGCACCAAAGACAGAAGCCTAAGTCATGTCCCATGAGACAACTGCCATCACCTATGGCTTTACAATTGGTCCACCTGTTCATGGGTCACCCCAGCATGGGTGAGAATGAGCTGTTGTGATAAATAAGAAACAAAATCACACAAACACATACCACCGACAGAGCCCAAGGGGATTATTTTGGTCAAACTGTCCCTGGGGGGAAAGCCAGTTGCTCTGCAGCCTAAGCAAGGCAAGTCGTTCCTGGTTCTACTTCTGCCACCAGAAAGCATTCACATTCATATGCAAAACCCCTACAGCCGGGCTGACAGGGCAGCCACTGCGCAGCGGCGTTCCCAGCAACAGGGCAGGGTGCGTTTTGAGCTCGTCCTGCCTGCCTCTGCTTTCAAATTCAACTTCTCTCTCAGCAGTAAGGACACTCCACCTCAAAACCCATTTCAAAGGCTGCCCGTACAAACAAGAAGTGCTGTTCATGTGAATGAGACTATTTTTGTAAGTGCAGATGCGGAAGTTGTTGCCACCAAAATGTTCAAGAAAGCGGTGAAATAGTCGAGCTGTAGCATAGGAACCAGTTCAAGTACTCGGCTCTGTCTGCTCCCCGAGCTGTGTCCTTGCCATTATGCAGCACGCCCAAGAGGATCCAACTGCATCTGGAGAAGAAGACGATGCTTTTGGGGAAGGTAAAGGCATCTTTTATCAAACTAATCCTTCTCCTACTCAGATGAGAGATTGGTTTCTTGGGTGGTATTTTTTGGGTAAATCTGAAGTTGTCTGCGGGCTCCAAGGTCATAGGGTGACCAGACTTTCTTTTTTCTCCTAAGAGAATGGAGAACAAAAGCAACCTAGATACAATAAAAGTGATTTTCACACTGATTCAACAGCTTGCTTCCTGAGAAAGGAGGTTACTATAGAAGGAGAAAGCTGGGGGTACACCAAGTGCGTTTTCTGCCATGGCTGCAAAGTAACACATTCGGCATTCAAATACTGCAGGTGCAGCTATTCTTAAAGAAGTAGGGGCTACTTATGGGGGCTAAAGGCAACTTGCTACTTCAATTATCTCAACAAAATTAGCCTACTCTTCTCCAACTACCACAACCCAGAGCGTATAACCAGTGGCATAGTTTCTTATCTCTCAAACTGTTTCTGCCAGAGTTTGATTTCTCACTGTGCCATCCTGTGCCTCCATATACGTGCATATCAAGTGCTACCAGGCCAAAATATCAGAGAGTTAGATAGAAGGACCCAGAGGAGGAGGAAGAATTTGGCTCACAGTGTCTATTTTCTATTGCTGCTTGCTGCTCCCCTTAATGTTTGAGCTGGGGTCAGGGGTAGAACTTGCTCATGCAAATCTTCTCCCGGCCCCTAGCCTTCCACAGTTTCCAAGGGAGTCGAAGGCACAAAGAGCTGCCTGGATCCACTCCAAATACTGTGAACCTTTAAACTCACTTTCAGTACAGCTTCAGCAAAGCTCATTTAAACAAAGCTTAGCTGTGGCTGGTATGGAAAAATTAGCAGTGAATAGTGCCAGATCAAGTTATCTGAGCCCAGTGAAAGGCATCAGCACAGAAAAGAAAGCAGTCTCAGAGATGCACTGTCTGGAGTCAAATGCATTTCTCGTGTGTATATGCCCCCAGTTCTTACCTTGTGTCCTAATCTGAGCTCAGAAAGGCAACAAATTTGTGGAAAGGAGAGATCAGAGCTTTTTTGTCCAGGAAAAAGTCCTGATACCGGGCAAATCAATTTGCATTGAAAGTACCCTGTTGCGTTCCCTGCATGTGCCCTTAAACAGGTGGATGCTGCTTCCCAGGATAAGCAGCCACATGCTCTGGCTTGATATGGACATTTGCAAGTGTTCTGAAGAGCCAGCGAGATTTAGGATTCATTGCTGTTTCTGAAGCCTCTATCCTATATTCTTAGTCAGAAATATAGAAGGAAAAGAATGTGTACAGGTTATTCAACATTTATATTACATTATCTGAGAGGAAATATACAGAGCTTGAAACACACTTTTCCCAGCCTTTCAGCTAAGTTGTTTCTGGCAGGGCTGATCCAGTAACAGCTAGAAGAGGATGACTTTTCAAAGGCAGGAACATTTTAAAAACCTCTCCCTGACCTTGCTTGGAGCAGGAGGTTGGACTAGATGACCTCTTGAGGTCCCTTACCACCTAAGTTACCCTATGAGTTGGCGACAGCCTTTACAAGTCAGCTGTGTGTAACTGGGAACAAATCTGCTCCAGCTGCTCTCTAGGCCAGAAGTCTGTTGGAAAGCCAAGTGCTAGCCTTCTCCTTCAGCCCTATTTCTTCCCTCTCAAACAGTTCAGCAGGGAAACATTAACATTTGGTGGTTATTCCTGGCGTGCTGTTGACCCTGGGTCTGGATGGGATCTGAGCTGGGGGTAACAGTGCCTGTTTTAGTCACAGGGCAGTCGCCAGCCCACTCACACTGCAGAGTCCTAGGTGCCAGCCAAAACTTAGTTGCAGGTTCTCAGCCCAGATGGAGGTGCCGAACTCCAGCTCCCAGCTCAGCACAAACCACAGCTCTGGGGCGTTGGTTATGGCTTTTTGTTTTCCACATCCGGCTTGATTTGGAGAGCAGTGATGGCAGATCTCCCACTCACCGTTTTCATTCGCCCAGTGCTTAGCAACTGTCACAGTTAAAGGCGGTTATATCTTATCTCTTCTAGTGTTGCTTTGTCTGTTTTGGTTTGTGTTTTGGGTTTTTTTTTAATCTCATTTCCCTCTTATCGAGGAGAGCAAAGGACTCACTACTGTTTATAAGCATAAATGTCTCGTACAACTATCCACAGACTGTATTCAGACTGCTCCAACCTTTTGCCACGCAGACTGTTACTGATGACTGTTTCTTTATCAAGTGTGACTTTTAATTTTTTAAGCATATTCATGGTTCTTCTTGGGACCATCCCCTTGGAAATGTGTTCATGGAGCATGGAGTCCACTGCTCCAAAACTCCTACACCAGGGAGAAATCCAGAAGTTACGTGATCTATTCACTCAGATGTCATAAATTCATATACATATACATCACTTTGAGGGTTGGCTAATATGCACAAGGACTGCTTGAGTCCTTTTGGGTCCCAGAATCACATGAAGGCCTTCTCTTCATCAGATTTTTCTCTGTAATCCTCAAGTCATTCAGCAGCAATATTTCTCAAGACAGGATCTCAACACTGTCCCATAATTATCTCCTTTGCTCCCAGCTATGACCATACTAACACCAGATGACTCATCCTGTTTTCTCAAGTATCCTATTCTTGGAGTGATCTACCACTTCCCCAGGCACTGTGTCATCTGCATATTCAATCAGTCGCTGTCTAAAGTTCTTTTCAGGTCACTGACATAAAAAGAGTTAAAGCCCATAGATATGGAACCAATCCTTGTAGGTCTTTGGTAGAAACTGGCATCCCTGATGATTCATCGGCTAGGTTACATCTGTCATTTGGACTTGTTGCAGATCCATTCAGCCTGTCTCAAACTGATCTACTCAGTTTAAGTCAAGATCTTGTGTACTCAGGTTTAAGTCAAGATCTTGTGCAGTATCAAGTCTTATTTCTTACAGAAGTCTGAGTACCCTATTAACACAACTTTTTTCTGTTATGCTAATGAGTGCTGCTGATTGTATTCCATTTCCTTTAATTTTGCTTATATGACTTCCACATCAGCTCTTCCGTAACTAGGCCAGGACCACTGCCAGGCTGTCACACTGTTAGTAACACAACATTAACTCATAGCTCTCTGGAAATCCTTTGGCCTTTCATATTTTTTGGGAAAAAAAATGAACAGAGAGCTCCTTGGACTTCTCTTTTCAAAGATAGAGTTTAAAATATTCCTTTGGGAAAGACAAAGAGAAAAATGTTTCCCCATTTATATGTTCTGTCAACTGGCATCAATATTTTCCCACATGTAAACTAAATGAAATATTGTAAAAAAAAATACTGTGTTTTCTGTAGCATTATTGATAATTGATATTTTTCATCTTCTTATTCTCCCACAGCATCATTTTTCCTTATTGTACAATGAAAACTCAAGTCACAGGCTGGGTGTGACAAGCTCTAGTATACATATCTTCATGAAAAATCAGTCTGACTGTGGCAGTAGGTATTCAAAGCATGAAAATGTTTATCCTCAAAGAAAATCTGTTAGTTAATTTTCTTGTTTTCTAATAACCACCTTGTGCTTACATTGTGCTCGTTCAAAGCATCAGCAGAGACTTTGCAAATGACTGTGCTTAGGTTCAGTGAAGCACAACTCCCTCTTATCTACAACATGGACATCATTTAACAGGGCACAGCTGTAGTATGCAAAAGTTTCAAGAAGGAGCTCTTTTAGCCTCTTGAAAGTACAGCTAGTGATATGTTGCATTGGGGTTTTTTGGTTTTGCTTTCCATGTTAATTCAAGGGAAATTACTTCAGTTAGTCTTACAACTTTGTTAGGTCAAAACACCTACTTAGGGAAAATGTTTTTCAACTTTTAGTGACTTTAAAGAGATGTGCCTGAGATTATCAAGCTGTATTTCATTAAAAAGAAATCACTTCTACTAGCAAAGGCTTCCACTTATCACTGCAGCCGGACAGGCATGGGTTTTCCTTGCGTCTGTTTAAGACAAGGAGTCAAGAAGGCTCCTGCCAATCCCAGGCCCAGGGAGGGAGAGAGATCTGGGCACGAGTCAGCTCTCTTGGCAGACCCTTCTTTCACCCAGGAGGAGAGCCAAGTGCTCACACAGAAGCATCATGCCATCACCCCAGCACAGCCTCAGATGAGGACCAGGGTCTTGGCACAGCAGGAACCCCTAGATCCATGCAGACACATCCATGCACAGAGTTTGCAAGCACTCAGCAAGCACGGCAAGTGTGCGGGTCCAGGCGTTTCATTAGTAGTGATCAGCATATCCAGACTGAGAATGCACAGGAGAAATAGAAATTAAACTCTAATTTATTACAGATGTTTTGATACAGCTGCTCCACACTGATGTCTCATCAAATCCTCAGTTCCTGCCTCTGGCTGTACTTGGCTTAACCACGACTTGCCTCTTAGGCCAGAGCCCACACAAAATCCCATCCCTGTTTCCAAAGTACAGGGGCAAAAAGCAAAACTGCGTTCTTGATAATGATGAGTAAGTCTATGCTCCAGTTCAGCAGACCAGAGCTGCACTTTATAAGTGTCCCATGCAGCACCAGAGTTCCAGGTCTCTCTCCTTGCCCAGGACACATGTACTGCTATGGCACACATATATGCTTCCAGCACTGTCTGCCCATCAAGGCTTTCAGCAGAACAGTAACTGCATCAAACTTGTAAGGCATGCTCTGAAAGTGTACCAGAAGTCTTTACATCCTTGTAAAGCCTGCCTGGCCTTTTTTAGGAGAGAAAAGAGTTTTAGCTCTGGAGTTTGGGATCAGCTTTGAAGCTTAGCTGAAACAAAAGGTAGCTGCTGTTCATGGTTATGTGCAGCACGTGGGACATTGTAGCATTGCTGCTGATATGAGAGAAAAATGAGGTTTAAAGCCTTGAATACTAACTTAAAGTTGAGATAAGCTCTTTATTCAGCAGCAATACAAGTTAAGCAACCTTTCTCTTCCCCTAAAGCGATACAAGACACTGTTCTTTCCTTGAACCTACAGTTGCATGACTTGTCTAAAAGCCACACAGCAGGACCAGCATCAGTTTATTGACTGGGTCAGGCTTCTTTCCATGTTGTAGCTAGCCAGGCATTCACCTACCACTGCCAGGCCTGCTCTGGGGAGGGTAAACTCAGGCACATCCTCTCCCCACAGAATACATCAGATAGATGTGACTCTAAGCAGATTATGTCTTCTAAGGTATTGATGTATAAATATCAGTGGTGTATTCAATATCAATGCTGGTCAGAGATAGCATTTTGCCTATGTTTTCACCTCAAACAGAGTTTTTCCAGCACATGAGTGCCTAGTATCTGAGAAGGTTGTAGTAAAGATAAGTAGCTTTGCAATGTATTATTATGCATGGGAGCTTCTCCTCACTGACTGCTGAGAGACTGTGGATCGTTGTCCTGAAAATGTTTACAAGCCCCACCATCCCTACCTGTCCTTTCAGCTTATCTTACGTTCCCAGAGATGGAGAACACATGTGCTGTACTCACTGCAGCCCAGAGGAAGAGATGTCCTGTCACATCACCAAGGCAACTATGTCTGCTTCAGCCAGATAGATAGATCAGTGTAAGAGATGCTTGGCCTATAAACTCAGATTGAAGCACCTTTCTCCAAGACCACTTGCACATCTACTAAACATGAAGGACAAGGATGGCATGGAAAAGAGGGTGCTGTCTTATGGAGCATTTTTACTTCATTCTCTTTGCACTAAATTCTTCTCTCACCTGCTTCTGGCAGCTGCTTCTTTTTGCTTATGGTCCATGGGCAGATAGTTATGCAGATGAGTGAGAGAGCTTTTTGTGGTCAGAGGAGTCAGCGTGAGACACCCATCCCCACCCCAGGCGCCCCCGCACTGACCCACCCGCAGCACTCTGTCCACCCGGCACTTCCAGCTGTCCTGGGCAGCTGGAGAGATATTTTTAACAGGCCATCATGCTCTGTATCTGAAGCAGAAAGGATTGAGTCCATGAGGCTTGAAATTTAAAAAAGATTGTCATGAGAGATGCTCCCTGATTTGTGGTCTCCCTAATTTTTAATTACAGATCTTTGATCTTTCTGCTTTTTTCCTTCTCCCTATCTTGAAGGCAACATGTTTGGTTTGTGTTTGTTGACAATATTTATAGATCACTAATAATAACAGTGAGGGGAAAAAACAGATCAAATAAACAAGTGCCACTTAACCAGCCCTCAGAGAAAAGAGGAAGAGGAGGTACCAGAGGGGAACCACCGAATAGGTGTGCTCAGGCCACCTTCTAGACTCAAAACAATTGTCTCATCAAAGACTGAAGCAAAACTTCTTTGCTTTGCACTCTTTTTTTTCCCTTCCATTTTTTTTTAGACAGTGTCATTACAAAGCTTCGTAAAGCACAAGCTTTTTGTCACCCAGTCCCACCTCTAAGGTCACAAAATAAATGTGGCTTGGCTAGCATAAGCTGGTGCTGTAAACAACTTCACCCCTTTAAAAATTCAAGGCACAGCTCAGCTGCCTCTGAAATGAGCTTCCGCCTGCCTGGATGCTAAAACCAAACCTTGTGGTTGGTGTACCAAGGGTGTGACAGTCACACAACTGGGTCAGGAAGTGCAGAGTTAAAAGGCAAGGAGCAAAAACAGCCTGAGAACATCAACTAGAGAGAGAGAGGGGAGAGTAGTCAAGCACGACCATGCCACAGAGGCACAAAGAATTTGATGGCAGAAAGGTTTTCTGATGTAGGTTTTCTTCTATATCTCAGCATCTCTTAGGAGGTGAGTGGCGATGTCAGTCCCTGCAGATTGTTAGGAAATATTGTCTTGTAAGAAAAGAGAAATGGCTTGGAGCAGGGTCTTGCTGTGGCTGCCACCTAAGCAATCCTTCCTCTCTGCTGAAATTCACAGCTCAACCTACAAACCTGCTGACAAGGAGGGTGGAGGTGTATGTGTGTGTATTTGCACACTCAAAAAAAGATTGGATATGGGGGTGTGCAGGAAAAAACTTATGCTCTGAAGAGCCACTGATATTCTGTGTCTTTGGCAAGTAGGAAACAGGCAAAGCAAAATTGCTACGGAAATCCTGAGCACAACAGGCTTAACGCTGTTGTGGGGCTGATATTGGCTTACTTCAGTTTAATTGTAGGTAGTCTGGGAATTGGGAAATTCCTGAGCTTTGAAACACCTGAAGTTCAAACAGCTGGTAAGAAGCTGGAAAAACAAAAGATGAGGTGGAAAGAAAGGAAGCCAGACAAAGAGAGAGAGAATGAAGTGGGATTTTTTGGAAGGCCCCACTGCAGCCCAGCCGCTGCCTGCACAAATGGCAGGGAATAGACACTAGCTGCATCCAAATTGGGACAGTTTGAATCACCCTTATTCCAGCCTTCTCAGATACTTAAGGTCCGAATTCCTTTAGCTGGTTAAGTTACCCTTATAGTCAGTAGCGTGTGTGTGTTGTGTGTGTGAGCAAGAGGGAGAGCAGAGACAGAAAGAAGAAGCTGCTCCAGGTGCCAATGCAAAGCATGGATGTGGGAGTCCTTCATTCCTGGAAGACCCTGCCTGCTCATGGCAGTCCCTTGCTGCTAGCTTGGCAGCAGCAGGCACAAGTGTGGCTGGTACCTGTAGGGCAGCATGCGTGCCCATAGGTGTGGCTGAACCTTGGGTCTGGGAAGCAAAACTGAAAACAGCATTGGGTGAGGCACATGTAGCCTCACACACAAGGGCTTGCAACACCTCCCCTTTCATCATGCCAGGATGCTCACCAGGCCAGCTCTGCCTTCCTGTTGGCCCCATACCTGGCCCAAGGGGAAGTCACCCACAGTGACGAGCTTTGGTGCAAGTGATCCTCTCTTAATATATTATCAGAGGGAAAAGACCCTCGGGCTCCCCTGAGGAACGTGCCTATGGTTTGGGAATGACAGTACTGAGGGGTGATCTGGGAGCTTAATCAGAGAATCAACCAGGCTGGAAGAGACCTCCAAGGTCATCCAGTCCAACCTATCACCCAGCCCTAGCCAATCAACTAGACCATGGCACTAAGTGCCTCATCCAGTCTTTTCTTGAACACCTTCAGGGATGGTGACTCCACCACCTCCCTGGGCAGCCCATTCCAATGCCAATCACTCTCTGTCAAGAACTTCCTCCTAACATCCAGCCTATACTTCCCCCAGCACAACTTGAGACTGTGTCCCCTTGTTCTGTTGCTGGTTGCCTGGCAGAAGAGACTGACCCCCACCTGGCTACAGCCTTCCTTCAGGTAGTTGTGGACAGCAATGAGGTCTGCCCTAAGCCTCCTCTTCTCAGGCTAAACAACCCCAGCTCCCTCAGCCTCTCCTTATAGGGTTTGTGTTCCAGGCCTTTCACCAGCTTCATCGCCCTTCTCCGGACACATTCCCCAGAGGGATGTCAGAGCCAGCTGCTGCAGAAGAGGAAGGGACAGCCTCTGTGAAGGGCTCAACAGGATGGCTAAAAGCTCTGTGAATATACTGTCATTGCCATAGATGTTAGGTTTTTAAGGACCCCTGCAGGATCCTTTTAGAGATTAACTTAGAAAACCCCACATCTTTGCCCTACATCTCTCTGAAGTTTGTGATTAAGATGCTGGTGGCTAAGGAGACTGGCCAGCTCTTTGGAATAAATGGAGCTTTATTCACATTCTTTGCCCTTTGTGGTAGATCAGGGCAGTGGAAAAGCACGGCTGTGAACATAAATGTGACCTAGAAGGCATTATGTTAATTTTAGCAGGGTGGTTGTGACTGTATATAAGTGGAGTTTAACAACTAGGTGCTCTCACTGTTTTTCTCACTGTTTTTTTCTCACTGCATTTTCTTACTTAAAAAGGTAAAAGACAGTAGGACCAGGTAATGTAAGAGATAACTGAGGTAGCACTGAGCAAATGAGATCTTTTTCTGTCTGAAACATCACCAGCAGACCAGAGGTCATAGCAGTTTCTTAATGGTGGTGATGTAAAGAGCAGACTGAGCACAGCCTTCTTCCTCTAGGAAATCCCTGAGTTCTGGGGTGGCATCTGAGAATCTGTCTGTTTTGTAAATGAATGATTTGGGGAGTTTGTGTTACATCAGGACTGAAGGATTGGGTCATAATACACAGCCTTCACACTGTACTAAGAGACTTCATTCTCTTGAGCATCTTGAAGAGATTTTATAGATATAGATAGATTTGAAACTAGGTAGCATCTCTGACTTCCTCCTACAAACACATGCAAGCAGTGCCACACTATCAACACTAGCATACATTTAGTAAGTGAGACATGTTTTTATTGAGAGGGGTGGAAATGCTAAAAAGGGTCCATATCAAAATATTCTCAACTCAAAACAACGCCACAGGAGGAGCAAAGGCTTCCAGTACTGCTGAGCTCAGCTCTGGAGAGGAATGATGCAGCTTAAAAAATTTTCCCATGGAAAAGCAGGCAGCTCGAGAAGCCCTGATCTGCTCTGCCTCTTCTGAAGCTCTGAGGAGCTTCCTGCCCTTTCTATTCCTGATGTCTGCTGTGAGCCAAGGAAGAGTTAGCTTAATCAGCAACACCAACCACTGGTTAGTGCCAAGCTGCTGTCATTAATCACTTCAAAAATCACTGTGCTCAAAATAGTACCCAGGGGTCAGATGTCCCAAAACTGGCATGGTTTAACTGGTGTCAATTAACCTCAGCTACAAAGCTAAACCATATCCCTAAAGAAACACAATTTCTTTGCTTTACATTACTTTGCATTTACATTATTATTTGTGATTTCTTTTTAATTCAAGTCCACTCACAGTCCCAGTGATTTGGCACAAAAAGCTACTTATCCTCTCTCCTAGCAGAAATGACTGCTGTGAGTGGTTAAACATCTCCAGGTGAAGGCAGGCCGGACAAACAAGCAACCTGTGTCTCCCTGAAAAGATGCATAAGGGTACTGGTCTGAGGGTTTCATTGCAAGCCTCTCCATGCTGTGAATCCCCCCCTCTTCTGTGGAGTCTCAGTCGAAATCTCTGGCAGATGTGCTTGGGGCTCGTTGCATTACAGAGGCAGCACATTCATTGCGCTTCCCCCGAATGGCATTTCGTGTGCGCTGCACTTGCTTTATGTTTGCTATATTTAAGCCACAGAAATGAGTGCTGATGAGGAAAGGAGGGCTGTGGCAGCATGTTGGAGGCAGGAAGGGAATGAAAATGATTTCTCAAAGCTGCAATCCTCTGCACAGAATGATGGCCCAGGAGAAGGAAGGAGGAACGTGGTCAGCTCAGGTCGCTGGCCACACTGAGAACCTGGCTGGGTCACCCATAGTTAAGTCCATCTGGAAATCATTTCAGGGCAACTCTGTTTTTATCTAGCATTACTCTAGTGTAACTGAGGATGGAAACTGCTTGGAGCCTTTGCCCCAGGAGGTCTCTTCCTGGGTTTCTGTTATGAAACTGCCATGTCAGGAACGTGCAGGAATGTGAGGTTCGTACATGGCATTGATTTTGAAACTTGTGTGGCATTATTGGCTCTTTTCTCTCCACTCTAGCCTTTGCATCCTTCTCCTACCTGACTGTGATTTACCCCAGACCATGCTCTTCATTCCTGTAGCTCCTCCCTTTTTGCTGTGACAGGTTGGATGCATTGAGAAGTGGAAAGACAGAGACTGTCTCTATGTTGCTGCTGCAGGTCACAGCAAGCTTGCCCAAAGTAAAAGGTGCTCCTGACACACTCTTGCAGTCGTGGATCTAGGATGCCTTTGCTGGATGTCCCAAAGTGTCTTGCTCCATATAATAACTATCATTCATGACCCTTGGTTCTTCCAGGAAAAATGCCTGCTTCAGAGCATGGAAGGGACAAGGATGGGGCTGGCCCAGCCATGCTTGGAACTGTGAAATGAAGTGTGCTTGGCTGTTTAGAAATAAAGACTTTTTCCTCCTCTGTGCTTCAGACATTGCCCAAAATTTGTTCTTCAAGTGCATGTGAGGATGCATGGGGAAGTCTTGGAGGGGAACCTGGGGTTGATCCACATTTTAACTGCAGTTCTGATGTAGCCAAGAGTTTTAGCAACAGCTATTATTGCCTGGTAATGTGGATAGAGATGGTATCAATCCTTGGAGACCTCCAAATGCAGTGGGGAGCTCAGCTTGCTGTCATGATGGAAGGTGAAGTTTGTGGCAAGGAGACAGGTTTGGCCGCTTGAGAGCTATGAAACAGGAAAGAGCCAAGAGATTACTTGCAGATTCAAGATGATGCCAATGGGGAAGCTTGGATCAGATTGACATTCTGTCTACAAAGGCAAATTCTTTCCTAGAGATAGTCTGACAGGGCTTTCTTGATTTATACATGTTGCTTGTACTGGGAATGGCAGCCCCAAGCAGGTATCTCATGTCCTGCAGACCCAGAGGAAGCACTGGATTCCACTCTCTTGCCCTCCTCCAGGCAAAGTGGGAGAGAGGGTTTTGAGGCTGTCCAGCAGCAGAACTTCAAACCAGCCCACTGGCAACAGCATACAAGAGGTTGTCTGACAGCCACACTCTTAAAAAGGAGGACAACAGCACCATACCTGTCACTTCAGATCTCTGATCACAACCATGCCTTTGATCACTTCATTGCATAGCTCATTTCCAGCTATCTAGGAAATAAAAAATAAGTTTCTAGCAGTTTTTCATGCACCTTAATCAGAAAACAATGAATCCTTTGCAAAAACAAGAAAAGGGAACTAAAATAAGGCCAGAGCTGCAGTACTAGACATGCCATCTACACATTCAGCATGCACTTAAGAGCTACTCAGCCAGCCTGGTTGCTAAGCAGTCTGAGAAACTGGAATGTGTTGCTCCCTCCAGCCCTCCATGAACATTGCCACCTAAAATCTGTCCAGAGGAGGCATCAAGGCTGATTTTGAAAGTGGAAGTTCTGGGGTAAGAAAACCCAGGCAGTTGGTAGCTCCTTTGTCCTACTCCCCCAGGTTATGTACATGAGGGCAGGTAGAGCATGTACTTGTGCATACACCTCCTAGAGTGAAATTGCTACTTTCAAACGCGACCAGAGGCACAGGCCATCAGTGGGAAGTGGTTTTGCTCTCAGATCATCACAAATGCAACAATGTGGGACTAAGAATTGTTGAAAACATTAGTTCTTGCAGTATATTAAAAGCTAAAGGCAATTCCCCTTTCTGTCTCTTGCCCTCTCCCTTCTCACCCATAGCTGTTCATTGATATAGCGAGTGTGTCCTGGCCACAGTGCCACCTGGCACAACCACTACATTATACTTCAGCCATTCCCAAAGATAGAGCTGTGGCAAGCAGCTGGCCAGAAGTCCCAGAAGATTGAGTCTGTTCCTGAATCACTGCAGATAGGTTGCAGTAACTTTTCCCACAAAGTGCTCTGCAAGCTTCAGGTGGAAAGTTTTGCAAAAGCAACATCAAGAGAAATGAGGAACTTGAGGGTGGGGCAGCAACACAGTGATGGGAAGTAAATGAGAGCGGTGAAATGGTTGCATACTGGTTAGAGGATGTGTCAACAGTGAAAAACAAGTGGGTATCAAATTCTTGTAGAAAGACAGCAAGTGCCACAGAATGATGATGACTGCAAGCCAGATGTACTGGGCAGGCACACCTGTCAGAGAAGGTATAAATATGGGAATGGAGTCAACCCAAAGAGCAGCATTGAGCTGTACACTGCAGCATTGAGCGTACAAAAGTTTTGGCAACAGAACATTGAAGCAAGACTCCATGTTTTCATGGAGATCCTCCACCACCAGAGTCCTCCTGCAGAATGTCTCAGGCAAAAGAGGTTTCCTCCAGCCCTCTGTCCAGACCACTGTCTTCTGCTCCCCCTTTCCAGGCTTCTCTCTAGACATGTCTGCAATGGACTTGAAAGCCAAGGTAGTCCTCCCACTTTGCTGATTCAGGAGCTTCAGTGGACTGGAGCCTGTGGGGCCATGGGAAAAGTGAAGTACTTCTCATTATATCCATCCCCTGGAGATATGTGTAACTGATGCATATCAGCCAGAAAATCCTGCCTAGCCCTTGCAAGAGCCTTCTGGGTGCCCAGGAGGAGCAGGACATGTGGGTGTTCTCAGACTATAATCTCTTCTCTGATAATCCTGATTTACTCTTTGGCCTGGGAGCAAAGGCTAATAGAAAGCAAAGTGCTCTGGCAAAACCCAGCAGGTAATTTAGGAACTCTGGCTCAGTTATCTCAAGTATAATGTGGGGTTAGCATTGCTGGCAAGTAGCATTTGTGAAGGTGCACTGAAGCTGGCAGGGAGATGGAAGTGCAACATAATTGGCAATTAGTGGTTTGGAAAGGTCAATGTTTTCTGGAGATAAAGCTGGAATCAGCTGTTGTCACTTCGAAATTTCACTGGGGACGTTCATGCTGACCTATTTTTAACATGACAGCAGATTACACTGCAATACAGTGCATAATTTATGGAAGTAGTAGCGTGATCACAGCCACAATACAATGCAGCTTTGGAGCTGCCGAGCAGCTTTGGCTCCTGCCGAATTACGGAGGGAGGCAGAGCTCTCTGGTGTTTTCCACTGAATTAGTGAAACAAGACACACGTGGAATGCCCGACTCCGAGCCGTTCAAAAGCCTGTGTGTCAGGGTGAATACATGTCCAGAAGGACTAAGTGGGTCAAAAATTCTATCTAGAGCATCCTTAAACCCACTCAGTCTCCCAGCAGCTTTGACAAGCTACAGCACTGGGAGCAGGAAAGAGTGTAGTGTTAGGAGTGAGAGGGAAGGAAATGAGCCTTCTGCATTTGCCATGCAAAACTATATTGAGAAGCCACGAGTAGCAGCTCATACATCCCTAGCACGTGTATTTGCATTGGATGGAGAATATTTCCTTGAAAGAGGAGGCTGCAAGTGAATGAGGTATTTGCATCCATAATCTTCACTTCAAAAAAATCTTCTACAAGATAAGACCAAAAGGGCCAGAAGGAATTTGTAGCTTGGGTTACGCATAGAGAGCTATTGTAGGAGGCTCAGGGTTGAAGAAAGATGCTGCAATTAGTATATGGCACTGAAAATCTTTAACAAATTAACCAAGCTTCCACAGTGAGAGCTGCCACCCCCTAAAAGGCTGAAATGGACTCAAAAGCACATTAAGTATGCATGATGAGACATTTATAGCTTTAAGCATTGCCACAAATATTCCCTCTCCTCTTTCCCTGGCATTCCACAGCCTGAAGTGCACAGCTGCTTTTTCCAGAAAGCAACTTCTCTGTCTCGGTCTCAGAGTTCATGTCCTATGAGGAACGCATGAAGCCAGGGTGTAGCTGATTCAGGCAGAGACATAGAAAGGGCATCCTACAAATTTCACCTCAAAGCTGCAACTGCAGCACTGTGCTGGCATCAGCCCCAACAGCTTTTCCAGTGGAGAGGTGGGGGCCTCTGGAAATGCCTCCACTGCAATTGCTGAACTTGGAAACCTTGGAAACAGCCTGTAGGCCCTAGAGGTCTGCAGACAGTGTAAAGAGCATCTTTTTCTGCTGTTACTGAATCTGGAGTAATTTTCTCTCATTTCTATTTCTTAAGGCTACAGGGTGCTGTTTATTTTCAGGGTGCTGTTTATTTTCAGTGTACAATATAAATAACACATGTTCATTATTGCTGCTGAAAATTACTTCAGATGATAGGTCAGCTGGAACTGGCAGCTTGGATTTTTGTTTCAGTGAGGGATTTTTTTTCCACACACAATAGTCTGTGAAAACTCTTTTTCTTTTTTGTAATTTCCTAAACTTCTCCATGCAGTATCATCCCCTGTGTGCCAGGTCTGTGTGTGCTCCACGAAAAACAATTGCATTTGAAAAGATGAGTCTACCTATTCTGATCCAAATGGGGAAAGATGCAGGCATATTGGAAGGGTATAATTATTGCCTCCTCAAGACACCTTCCAAATGGTGTCTATTAAGCACTTCCAGGTGTTTAAGAGGCACAAGGGAAGAACTATGAGGAGAGCCCTATGAGGAGAGACTGAGGGAGCTGAGGATGTTTAGCCTGGAGAAGAGGAGGTTCAAGACAGACCTCATTGTGGTTTACAACTACCTGAAGGGAGGCTATAGCCAAGTGGAGATTGGTCTCTTCTCCCAAGCAACCAGCAATAAAACAAGGGGACACAGTCTCAAGTTGTGCCAGGGGGTGGATGTTAGGAGGAAGTTCTTCACAGACAGAGTGATTTGCCATTGGAACGGGCTGCCCAGGGAGGTGGTGGAGTCGTCACCCCTGGAGGTTTTCAAGAAAAGACTGGATAAGGTGCTTAGTGCCATGGTCTAGTTGACTGGATAGGGCTGGGTGATAGGTTGGACTGGATGATCTTAGAGGTCTTTTCCAACCTGGTTGATTCTAATGCTGGGAGCAGCAAATCATAGAAAATAGGACAGGGAAGGGTTGGTACTTCTGTTGTGTGACAGCTGATGTAAAACCAAATAAGACAAAAAAAAAGTTGTGGAATAGAAATGTAGACATCTGAAGGACAGCAATAAATATCTTTGGAACCAGATTCCTGCGAAGAGATGGATTTATACTAAATAGGGCTGCACATTTGGGAAGGATGACTGGATCTGAATACCCCACAGTCTCTGGGAAACTATAGCATTTCTGATGTTTTTTTCTTTCTCAGGATAGAGGAAAGATGGTCAAAGGAAGATATGTGAGGTTTGCTCATTGCAATCTTTCATTTATATTCACGTTTAGCTGCTCTTTAAAGCATGCACCGCTGAAGGCACTAGAGGCTCCAGCCAGTGGCCAAGTGGAAGGAGCAGGGCGCAGCCCATCCCCCGCACTATTCTCGGGGTTGGGGGGATGAAGCAGAAGTATCTGATGGATGTCCCATCTTTGGGTCAAAGCGCTACAGAGGCAACATGCGTCGAATGAAAAAATGGCAGTCTCACCGCCGCTCCCAAAAAGGAAAACCGCCTACACCGCCTGCTCCGCTGCATCCCACCGAGGTGACGTGGGACCGCGGGGTCCTCGTTCCGCTCCGCTCCCCTGCGCAGCGGCCTGGGAGTGGCTTCGCACCCATTCTCACAGCCCGCGGAGGCGGGCCGCGGCCGAGCAGCGCCGCACAGCAGCGCCTCCTCCTCCTTTTCTCCTCCCTCTCCTTCTCCTCCCTCCTGCAGCTCCGCAAGGAAAAGCCGGTGGCAGCTGCGCTCTCTGCCAGAGCGGTGGTGCGCTGCGATCAGAGGCAGGCTTGCTCAGCTCCTCTTCTTTCTCTTTCGTTTTGGTTGTTGTTGTTGTTTTTATTTGTTTGGTTTTTTTAACTTTAATTTTTTAAAAGTTATTGTTTTTAATTATTAGTAGCTTTCCGGCCGCGGGCGCTGCCGCGGGTGATGGGGCTCCGGGGTGCCCAAGGAGCGCTGGGCGGCGGCAGCGGCGGGCGAGCGGCGTCCCAGGGCGGGCTGTGAGCCGCAGCGGGAACTGGCAGCCCCGCCGGCAGCAACAGGTACCCTCTGGTCGGTTTTCGGGTGGAAAACACCCAGGGAGCCGTTTGGGAAGGAAGAGCTTAGCCCGAGGTCTGCGGGGCTGGTGAGCCGCTGTGACGGGAGCAGCTTCGGCCCCTCAACCCACCGGTCTCGGGTTAAGCGGCGACAAGGTCTTGAGGAGGGAAAAGCGGCTTCGGTGTGGCTTCTTGTGTATAGTTTTATTCTGAGAATGTGAAGAAAATGTTATCTATGGCTGTTCTCTGAGGTGTATGAGAAGCTGTGCAGGGGGCTGATGTAGTGCTTTCTGATAGCACCTGGAAGTGCTTAACCTGGTTTTCATAACAGCAACAAAAAGTCTCAACGTTTTCTTAGGTCTTGTCTTTCTATTTCCACTCAGCTTTTATGGCATTACTGGTTGAAGGAAAGCTTAGACCCTCTTAAATTCTCCTTTCAGTCTCTGGCCCATTCCCAGGAACTGATGCAAGCATATTACAGAGTGGCATTGCACTTCAGTTTACCTTTGAATGCCCTGCTTACAAAAGGTCACCTAATCTTGTGACTGGCCTTTCTGCTGCTGCGTTAACTGAGCGTTTTGCTGTGTGCCTCATTCAAAGTTTCGAAAAGCTTTCTGGAAGCTCTGTGTGTGTGTTCGTGTGTGTGTGGCCATTCTGCCTTTGCACCCGCTTTTACATCGCCCTGGGAAGAGCTGGAAATGCATTTTCGGCATCATTTCTGCGTTCGTGAGCGTGGCCGTGCGCTCTGCCACGCTCATCTTAATCACTGTGTTTGAGCCGCTGTCACGCAGCTGGAGCCCCAGGCAGGGAACGCGCTCCGCAAACAGAAACAGTATCTTCATCTTCTCCAGTGGCTAATTAGGTTTCACAAGCATCCCTCTCCTAGATAAACAAAAAGTGGGAGCATACCAAAACAGGGGGCTTGAGGAAGGAGGATTTCTGTGCTTGCTGCCCAGCCATGTCCAAGATCTTCACATACCAGGAAGAGATATAATGAGATTTGGTTTATTATGGCCAGATTGGAGGAAGGTATCCACTGGAATGAGTTAGGAGCCCAGCTTTATAACCATAATTGGCAAATGTGACAGATTGCTTGACACTTAACTAAGTATGAGTAGGTATATATTACACAGTGGGAGTCTAAAGGCAGCAAAATCTATCTTTTCTTCCATAAATTTAGCATTTTCTCAGCCAGTAACTGAATTACTATGACAGTCACTTAAGATGGTGTCTGTGCAGCTTGCAAGTGCAGAAAAGCACTTGTGAAATGTGGACTTTTAAAATGCCAGTATTCTTAACTTGGTACTGGTTTAACTTTTGGCATCAGAACAGCATTTTCATGTCAAGATGTGGGCTTTTGGGGTTGGTTTGGTTTGTTTTAGAAGCAACAGGATTAATTTCTAGGATCCTGCCTAAGGAATTAGTTTTCTGGGTCTCTCTTCTCTAGTATGACAGTACAGATATACCTTAGAGGTACATCTGTAGCAGAGTTAATATTTCTTAAACTTGGAAATATGTAAGGAGAGATGTCTGTGGTTTGTGAAGGAGCATCCTTAAGTGATAAGGTTGCCTTACCTCTTTATGGTCTCAAGGCATTCAACCATTTTATTTACCTGTATCTAGAGCAAACACTCAAGGTAAGAGTGGCACAAAGCATGGCCTCCAAACTCACAGCAGTGCGTTCATGCGCCATGCAGGGTTACCTTTTGCTGTCTGATAGTTTAAAATCTGACCAGTAAGAAAGGTAACTTGCAGACAAAGCAGGCTGCTGGGAAGATTCCCATTTCAGGGGGAAGCTGCCTCGATTCCTACTGGGAAGAAATGGGAGTGAGAACTAAAAGCAGCTTTGGCTTTTTCCAAAAAAGGTATGGCTGGTCTGAGTTTTGTTTTCCTCATGTTGTAAATGTGGCAGGGACAAGCTGCTCACGGACAGCCCCCTTACTGGGGTAGTTTTCATCAGTCAAGCTAAGCTGCAGGCAGCAGGGAGATAGATGACTTGTGTCTGTGGCTGTTCAACCAGCACAGAGCATCAGCTGGAAGCAGACAGTGAAGGAAGTGAGGAGAGCAATGCCTGAACGCACACTCCTGGCACGGGCTTGCTAGAGTGGATTGGAGCATGAATTGGTATCTGAAGGGACCTGTCACATCACTTCCAATTTATGTGGTTCCTGGATGACTCTGTGAACAAAATGGAAAGAAGCCTGGTTGTGTGCGGGGAGATGTTAGGTTATGGTTGGACTCGATGATCTTAAGGTCTTTTCCAACCAGTCAGTTCTGTGATTCTGTGATTTTTTTTCCCACTCAGAAGTAGCTTGGAGGTCACTGTTTTGTTCACTCAACTTCCAAAGCATGCTGCTTTTCTGACATGGAAATTGTTAAAGAACTTTCTCAGTAAGAAATTGTCAAAATTAATCTGCAAGCACACACACTGTTTTCCCTGCCAGTTTTGCACAAAATGTGTCACTGACTCCAAGATGTGCTTGCCCTTTTAGAAGGCAGAGAGAAAGAACTTGGCCTACTCTGAATTCGAGATCAAATTTAAAGTCTTTTGATAGCAGAAGCGATTTTGCTCCAGGGGACTTCACAAACTGTGGTGGCTGCACTTTGGATGTGCAACAGTGTAAATGATAATTTAATTTCTTCCCTGTAGTAAAGCTGGCCGACATCTTTGCTTCCCTCACTGTCCTTTAGACAGTTTAGCATTACCAGAGCAATACAGGAGGGTAGGCTGTGTGCAGAGGAGCTGAGCAGCTGGGAGAGGAATGGCCAAATGGTCTTTGCCAGCTCCGCATGAGAGGGCTGAAAGGACAGCAGCAGTGGGAGCCAATCCTGGATGCAATAAACCAGATCATGTTCTGTCTCTCTGCCTCACTTCAGGAATGGCTTAGCTAAGGCCGGGCAGCCAGCTGACTGAGCCTCACAACTGTCCTTCCCTGCATAACCAAAATCAAAGCAGAAGCTGCATATTTTCCTGACCACATCTGCTCAGCAGCTTTATTTCTACTCCTTGGTGTAAATACAGCCTTTGCTCTCACTTAACCTGCACCTGGGTGGGCTGTGTGGCTGGGCTAGGGCTGGCTCATTCCCATCCTGTCCACAAAGCTGGCACTCTGGGTCCTGCTCCAGGCAGGTGTTTCAGGGGGAAAGAAAACAGTGTAGGTATACGTCTTCAGGATTTACCCCCATTTTGCAACCTAGGGACAGCTGCTGTGTTAAAACCAAGTAGAGCATCCTGCTGCAGGTTGATCTCAACTCTCAATGGATCATAGAATGCTTTGGCTTGGAAGGGACACTTAAAGGCCATCTAGTCCAACCCCACTGCAGTGAGAAGGAGCATCTTCAACTAGAATAGGGTGCCAGAGCCACATCTAACCTGACTTTGAATGTTTCCAGAGATGGGGCTTCTACCACCTCTCTAGGCAACCTGTGTCAGCATTCCAGCACCCTTACTGTAAAAAAATTCTCAATATACCTAGCCTGAATCTGTCCTCTTTTAGTTCAAAGACAGTCTATAGCTACAGGGGATATTGAATTCAACCCCCCGAATTTTGACTCTCCAGATCTAGCTTTGAAGTGTCTTTGCTGCTGGATCTGGTGCTGTTTGGGGGAAAAAAGAGGATCCCCCCTCCCAGACCACATCCAGTTTAATTAAAGAATGGCAGTAAGGCTCCAGGAACTGGCTGTATCCTAACTGTGATCAAAAAGCAGATCCCAGTATATCCTGCCTCTACCGCTGGAAGGTGAAGGGAAAATCAGGTTCTTTGGTGGCTCGTGAATTGCTTTTTAGGAGCCACAAACACAGACCTTGTCTTGATCTTTGCATCCAGGCTCTGCATCCAGTAGCCCTCATAAGAAGCAAATCCTCTAAGTGTGGTAGAAGAATTAGCTAGTTGTTCAGGGCTTTTAAAGTTATCTTTTTCTGCAGTGGTTTTGTTACAAGGGTATCTCATAGTTTTTACTCCTCAACCAACACAAAAGAAATGATGGATTAGCACAGAAGTATGTGAGCATCTTTCCTCTTTACAATGGGAGGGACAAATTGAAGCTGACAGTTCCCTGAAACCGGTGCAACACATGAAGTAGTCACAATAATACATTTTCTCATCCATCTCTTTTAAAGCATCAGAAGCTCCCTGATCTCTGATGCCTCCAGTAGGCTGACCTTGGCTGGCAGAGCTAGCCACCTCATTACTGCTGTCCCACTGCTCGCAGCCTGCCCTCTCTCCTGGCCCTCAATGGAGTGATTAGCCACAGCAGCTAGAGCTTCTCAGGTCAGGCAGCCTGCTGGTAACCCTTCAGTGATATGAGATCTCTTTCAAATAATCCCATCTGCAAGAAACCATTTATTTAAATTCAGAAAAACCCATTTAGCTGCAGCACCCAGAGGTTTGTCAGGCTTGATTTTTGTCCTCAAAACATCACCAAAGGGAAAACTTCAAACTATCTGTTACCTCCAAAACACAGTTGCAGCAAGGAAAATCTATCTAGTCATCACCGAGTTTCTGATTTTAGCTTGTGCTTTCATCTCTACAAAAGACCAGCCTAGATTGACCCTATCTATTACTTCTATTACTGTTTAAACATTTCTTTTCTAGATGACCAAATAAAGAAACTTATTTACAGTAAAATCAGTTTGATAGGCAAATAAGCATCTGCAGGTAGCTGCAGGAGGTTCCCGTTTCAACAGACAAGGCAAGGTTGAGGCATTGTAGCTTGCTTGCTTTCCCCAAGTTATCATCTCACTGCCTAAGCAGCCCAAGCAGTAATAAAGTCCCTCAACTATGTGTCTTTTTTTTTTTTCCTTTGTATGATGGTTTGGGAGTTACCCACCCCCCCACTCTTATGAAATCATCCAGACTAGACTCAGCTGGTTGGAAGTTAAGGAATAAAGCTTTATATTCACAGCTTAGCACAATATACAAGCAGATATTTACAATATACTACAAATATATACAGCTATATACAGAAATATGCAAGTTAAAAGTGATACAGAAGCACAACAGCCCTCCCAGAAATCAGAGTCCCCAGGAGAGGCTCCCAATCACCTCTCCATCTTCTTTCCACCCCTCTACCTTATCTCAGAGTCTGCCTTCAATGCAAGTTGAGTTTGGAGGATTGACAAGGGAGGTTAGAAGTGAGATTAGTTACACAGATCCAAGTAGAGGAAAAACACACACTCCAACAGACAGAGACACACACACACTGTCATATATCTATGTTCCTGTCCTTGTGTTTATACATCTCAGTGAACCTATGAGTGAAGTAGACATCACCATTGTTTGCTTTTCACAGCCTATAATCTAATTTTTCTTATTAAAATATTCCAGTTAACCTCAAACCAGCACACTTTGTCGAATCTGTTTTGCCTCTGCTTGAAGACTGAGGCAAAACAGAGGAAAAGAAAATGGTTTGTGGTGAACAGACCCTTTGAAATTGCCTCAGAAGTCTTGGGGAGCAGGACTTGTGCTTGAAGCTGAGATAGTGATACTGGTCCCCATGGAAGGCAGGTAGGAAGGACAGTCAGTGTAGGTCTGTATTAAAAGTCTGATACACATTTTCTAATCATAACTAAGCAATTTGACATCCACTGTTGATTTTTAATTTTAAAATGTTTTGGTTTAAAACTTCACAGAAGCAGGGTCCCTGCAAGTAGTCTCTGCAAGGAAGCTCCCCTTGTACGAAGTCACCTTTCTTCTCTGACCATCCCTGCAAGCATCACCAGGTTATGGTAGCAGCAGCTATCCCTGTGCATTTTCCCAACCACACAGGCGTTGTCTGTGGGTGCAAAATTGCCATTGCTGAATTAAGCATATAATGTGTCAAGTCCTGCATGGCTGATTGCCCTTTCCTTGTCTCCTTCAGTACATCCACAAAACGCCATTTTTTAGTTCGAGAAAGGACTTGGTTTTTCACACAGAGATGATTGTGGGGTAGAAAGCGATTGGCTGTGATGTGCTCTTTGAACCATAAGGCTTTTTCCTGAGTTCAGTGTGACATTCACAGGCCACATCTACTTAGACATATACAAAATCTTCTGAACAAGAATAGATGTCCTCTAAAGTAAACAGACATGAATGTTTAGTTTATTAGATGTTCAGATGAATAAAGCCAAGAGCTGGAAATGCTCACTAAGTCATCTGTGCTACACAAAACCAAACTGAAGCCATATTAAAAATGCTAAGACTTCAGCTGAGGCAGAACAATAATCAGCTTAAAATTCTGCCCACATGTACTAAGGTTTTTCTGTCTTGGAAATCAGAGGGAGAGGTTGCTGTCATCTCCACAGACGGCAGCTGGACCACAAAGCCTTTTTTCCATGCACGCAGGTGCTGGGCTGGAAGTGCTTGCAATGTATTTGATTTTCAATCCACTCCACTAAAAGCAGAAGCTCCTTGAAGTTTAGATGGCTTTTCATCTGCAGTTATCCAGCCAGGGGTTGCTTTTCCCCTATTCTTTCCTGGTTCTACTCTTAAAAAGAAAACAATCCCCCTTCTCCTTAGTAACAAAGGCAGCACCAGTGTAACAACTCCTATGCTGTATGTGTGATTTCTCCAGCCACTGTATTTCTTGTGGGCCTGGCATGCTGCCACCAGGTGAGGAAGACAATTGCTTCCATTGCTGAAAGGACAGGATATTTTTTGATCATCATGTGACCTTATTGTAACCTTTCAGTATCTTAAGGAGGGCTACAAGAAAGCTGGGGAGGGACTTTTTAGGATGTCAGGTAGTGATAGGACATGGGGGAATGGAACAGAGCTAGAAATGGATAGATTCAGACTGCATGTTTGGAAGAAGTTCACAGTATCACCAATGTTGGAAGAGACCTCACAGATCATTGAGTCCAACCCTTTACCACAGAGCTCAAGGCTAGACCATGGCACCAAGTGCCACGTCCAACCTTGCCTTGAACAGCCCCAGGGACGGCGACTCCACCACCTCCCCGGGCAGCCCATTCCAGTGTCCAATGACTCTCTCAGTGAAGAGAAGTGAAGTTCTTCACCATGAGGGTGGTGAGACCCTGGAATGGGTTGCCCAGAGAGGTGGTTGAAGTCCCATCCTTGATTAAGGCCAGGCTGGATGAGGCTGTGGCCAGCCTGATCTAGCGTGAGGTGTCCCTGCCCATGGCAGGAGGGTTGGAACTAAATGATCCTTGTGGCTCCTTCCAACCCTGACTGATTCTGTGATTCTACGTAAAACCTTTATGTGCCTTTTCCTGTACCCAGAATGACAGTCCATTGCAGAAATCTTAGGGGAAAAGAAGAGGAGAAAAAGGTGGGAGGGCAGTGGAAGACAAGCTGTGGGGTTATTGTTTCAAGCTTGTCATTAGCCTGCAATGGGCCTGATGAGTTATTCCTTTAAATGGCAGACTATGGAAAAGTAGGGCTGTGCTGAGATGTGTGCTTCCTTAATTTGTGCAGCGAAAAGTTGAGCAAGGTAATTGCCTTGCAGTTCAGTGACAATGAGTGCTGTCAGATCTGTTCAGTCCGTGCTCAGTTTATCCATAGTGTCTCTGTGTCTGAAAGACTCACATGGAAAGTAATCCCATAGCACATCTGGAACATATGACATTTTAAACTCAAGATTTATTTTTTTAATGTTTACTACAGATTAAAATTACCAATTTAACTAGACTAGGTCTACTTACCATGCATTTAAGAGTTCATCACCTTTGCATTGGTTGTGTCAGTGCTAGTAAAGTTACGGGCATTTGGGCTGGTTCACAGGCGTTAATGCAATGAGCACAGACCAGCCTGTATCCATGGCATTAAACTCCTCTGTCCTCCAAATGGTGAAAATATATGGAAACTGCTTTGGGGATGGTCCTTGGTCCATGCTGCTTCCCGAACCATGCCCAGTAGTTGCATGGGAGAGCACTAACTGGCCCAAGTCAGATCAGTGCCAGCGATTGCTTGAACAGTGTAACCTTTGCCCTGAGGAACAGAAAGATCCTTGCAGGTTCAAGAAGGAAAAGCTCTTCTATACTGAGAAACTTCAAATCATAAAATAATTTGGGTTGGAATGGACCTTTTAAGTTTATGTAGTCTAACCCCTCTGCAATGATCAGGGACATGTTCAACTAGATCAGGCTTCTCAGAGCCCTGTCCAACCTGACCTTGAGTGGTTCCACAAATGGGATAGCTACCACTACCCTGGGCAACCTGTGACAGTGTTTCATCACCTTCATTGTAAAGAAAGGTATTTTTTTTGTCTAATCTAAGTTTCCCCTCTTTTAGTTTAAAACCATCATCCCGTGTCCTATCAGGCCCTGCTAAAAAGACTGTCCCCATCTTTCTTATAAGTTCTCTTTAAGTACTGAAAGGTACAATAAGATCGCCCTGGAGCCTTCTCTTTTCCAGACTGAACAACTCCAGCCCACTCAGCCTGTCCTCATAGGAGAGGTGTTCCAGTCTTCTGATCATTTTTGTCACTTTCCCTGGACCCATGACGACAAGTCTGTGTCTGTCTTGTACTGAGGACTCCAGAGCTGGACACAGCACTGCAGGTCAGGTCTCACCAGAGTGGAGTACAAGTAGAATCACCTCCTTTGACCTGCTGGCCACTCTTCTTTTGATGCAGCCCAGGATACAGTTGGTCTTCTGGGCTGCAAGCACACATCGCTGGCTCAGCTTTATAGCTACTGAAATGAAATGAAATGTTGTTGAAGCACAAAAATCTATATACTTTTTAAAGCTGTTCCTGTAACCACTTGTGCATCCATAAAGCTGTCCTGCTTTTTGGCACTGGTGGGCTGTGACTGCTCAGTGTGAAACTGGAGGGCGAGACAGGGACCTGGGATACATGTGCCTTCTGGCAGTCCATGATAGAATAGAATAGAATCAACTAGGTTGGAAGAGACCTCCAAGATCATCCAGTCCAACCTAGCACCCATCCCTATCCTATCAACTAGACCATGGTACTAAGTGCCTCATCCAGGCTTTTCTTGAACACCCCCAGGGACGGTGACTCCACCACCTCCCTGGGCAGCCCATTCCAATGCCAATCACTCTCTCTGTGAAGAACTTCCTCCTAACATCCACCCTATACCTCCCTCGGCACAACTTGAGGCTGTGTCCTCTTGTTCTGTTGCTGGTTGTCTGGGAAAAGAGACCAACCCCCACCTGGCTACAACCTCCCTTCAGGTAGTCTTTCCTCCTTTTGCTCAGCTGCTCCATTGGTCATCAGAGCTCTTCTGCAAGCTTTTCCAAGAGGTACTTTTTACCTAGTACAGACTCCCCTTAACCCTTCAGCTGCTTTTTTACAGCTTCTTTAATGATCCTGTGTAGAGAAGGTTGTCACAGTCTGGGGGAAGCTCAGGCTCTTTAGTGGTATTACATATGCCCTGTGGTCTGTTATACCTTGAAGAGTTTTAAAGATCAAAATACTTATCTGGAAAAATAATAACCTCTGCCATAACTTTAAATAAAAGTCCTAGAAGTCATATATGTAAGACCTCCTCTAGCACAAGATTCAAGTTTTGAATTTCAATGAACTGAATCCAGAAGACTTGAGACTTACATCATAGCACACAGTCTTTCTTGGTAGTGAGCGGACAGTGTTCAGATACTTGATGTACAGGAATAAAGCTTCAGACACATGCTATAGCCAAATATAAAAGGAAATAAGACATATTTTTATGGCAACGTGCTTGAAATGGTCACACTTGTGAGGTGTCACAAAATTAAATAAATCCATTGCTGCAAGGCACATATCTGGGACAAGAACCTCCAGCTTTAAAGGTCTTCTGTCCTTAAACACCCAGAAATGTGTCTTCAGCAGAATTTTAGTGAGCTATGTGCCATTAAGACACTCTTTGAAACAGAGAGATGGTATAAACATCCAAGGGGTTTGAGTCACCCTAATCCCCCATATTTAAAGAGGAGCAGCAAAGAGTTTTTGTCTCATTAGTGACTGAAAGCCTTTGACGACAATGATGTTTTACTTTCCTTTCAGGGATGGAAAGCCTGCCTTATGTGTTTAATATAGCTCACTCATGCTTATATTAGAGCATACCTGCAGTGGATACTGAGTACAGCTACAGTTTGTCTGTCTTGGCTGAAGCAAAACAAATAACTTCAGGAGCAGCCCATTGGCTGCCTAAACCATCCTACATGTGTTTACTCAAGGCATTTGCTCTCCTGCAGCAGATGCAATGAGGTAGAAGCCTCAGCATGCTGTCCTTGCCTGGGCTGTTGCTGTATGTGTTTAGAAAAGGTTGTAAACAACAGAAATACTGCTGCAAAGTAATAGAAGACAGCAGTGCTCTTAATGATGGTTTTATATTAAACACTGCTGGGTCATTGCTTTTCTCTGCTGTCAGCAAGGAAGTTTTTATGTTCATTGCACAGTCGGAGAAAGTGAAGCCACTCTACTGCTTACACTTGACACATGAATTTAGGTCACTGAGCAGAGTCATCGTAGATTTTGCCATAAGATTCCCAATGTCTATTGACATTAGGGCTGATTTACCTCACTTGTTCTTAGGTCATACTTGTAGGCTGATCCAGATACTATTGTTGTTTGATAAGGGGCAAGGGACACCACTAGCACCACTCATGGTTTCCTAGGCCTCCCCTACTGTAATGCTTGCAGGAGTGCAGGATAGGTTAATCATATTTTTATGTGATCTGAGCCAAGAAACATAAATTCTACCCAGCTGGGCAGTGTTTAGAGGCGTATGCAGAGAGAGGCACAAAAGCAGCAAGGCTGCTGCTAGACAGAGTACTTCTTTAGTCTGCATCCTGCTAGTCTCACTACTTCTCATGAGCTTGCTCCTTGTAGTTTATCTCCTAGTATAGGGATAGATAACAGAGCAACACAAAGCTTCCTGCCTCTACTACTGCACAGTGCTGCCAAAATGACAGCATGATTCATTGCATGTGCAGGTCACTCATGCTGAGCTGCTGCTGCGGGTTTGGTGAAGGGTGGGTTTGAAACACAAGAAGATCGTTCTCAGCTGATTTTCAGAAATGCTTTTTCTTTAAATTATTCACCAGCACTTGAACGGGGAGAGGCTTTGTTTTTAATTAAACCTTTAATTGACATAAAGAATAATCGATGATGAGTAGAATTGGAGCTGACTTCTAATCAAAGATAATTCTTCATAGCGGGCTGGGTTTGAAATGAATGAACGTCACATCTAATTAGGTGGCAGGACTCTGATCCCTCAGCCACACTCATACGTACCGTTACAGACCAAATTTTGCTTATCTCCACTAATGCCATCTGAATATGATTGCTCTGTGTTTCCAGTACTGTAAGGGAGCAGCATTAGGGAGGGCACCACGTGGGCTTGTGTGCACACTTGCTCCAGCTGCCGACGTAAAACAAATGTTGGAACTGAAAAAAAAGGAGGTCAGCTACCACAGACCCATCTGTCATGCACAGGAGCCATTTAGGATCAAATTTATTGTCCCCAAGTTTATTACAGTGTAATAACTAATTTGCATTTCTCTCTTCTTATGATTTCATCACTTGCTATACCAGTAGTAAGGAGTGATGCTGTAGGTATTTCTCTGAGGAGGGGGTTAAGCAGAGGAACGGCAGTTTGTGGTTCTCAGTCAGGGGAAAGCACATCATGGTCATGTATCAAGACCTGTAGTGAAAAAGTGGCTACAAACAGGGCAGGAAGAAAGCTGATCATGGTACAAGGCAGAAGGAGTGCTGCTTTTACCTTAACTACCACCTGTCATTATTTCTGTACTAGTGAGGTGATGAAAGCTGGAGCCAGAGGCATGTTCTACAACAGAAATAAAAGATGAAGTAAAAAAACCTATGCAGGCTTTGGCACTTAGACTGATGTGAAAAATGACCAATGCTTGCTGAATTTATAGAGCTATATTGCAGTGGCAGCACCAGGTATCAGGTCCTATACATTTACAGCTGCATATTCTGTGCCATTTTGCTATTGACCTGGTTTCTTAGTTTTTTTTTCTTACTATTGCTTTTTTGGTTTATGTACTTCATCCTGTTTAGGTAGGAGGATTAGAACCAACAGCATGAACTATTCCAGATGGTAGACAATTTGTTTCTGCTCAGGGTGTCTAGTAATGAGCTAGCAAATACTATAGCATTTGAGCTGAAAATGTCCTTACATATAACATAAGAAATGTTCTTATGGAAATGAGGCCATAAAGTACAAGTCTTGCTATTAGCATCAAGTCTTGGGAAAAATACCATTTGAAGCAAAAGCTGAAATTTGGTACTGAAATACCCAAAGCCAACATTTTTGTTTATTAGAAACAGGTAACACTGCCTTGTGTTCACTCACAGGGACTTCTGCATGACAAACTGAAGCTCCCAGCTATGGGCTGAGGTACACGCATGAGTTACATAAACACTTCTTTGTGCACTGTAAAAACTGAACCCAGCCAAATTAAATACAAGTAATAAAAGAAAGAATCACTGCAGCCATCACTAATGCAGGTAAAGTCATCACTGAGAAGTGAGCATGAGCCTTCAGAGAGACCCTGCTGGATAGTCAGTGATGAGGCTTTGATGTCCATAGTGAGGGAAGGCTGCAAGTGAAGGCAGGACGAGTTGTGATGAGTTAAATGAAGATTCTTGTGGATGCAAGAGAAGGAGCAGAAGTTTGCCTCTTTGTGCTGGGGCAGGAATATGTGGTTACCAACATCATTGATTCCCACCCAAGCATGGCCCGGGTGCTCCCACATTCTCCCATTTGAAAGAGAGGCATCTGTCAGCTATAGCTCCTTCTCTGTGCAATACTGCTCTCTGCAGCCATGCTGGTAAGCCCATGTGGCTCTTTTTCTGCACACTAAATTTAACATTTGAAGCTCACAGATCTTCTGGCCTTTCACCGGCTGATATAGGCTTGGGAAGTGTGCTTGTCAGCATAGCCATATGCTGCTATTTAGGAACATCTCCATAGCCTTGGACTTTAATGAAACAAACGCACATGATTTTGTTCTGGCTACCAAGAATAGTTCTTCAGATGGATCTCACATGTCTGTACAAGCCTGGCAAATGCTACCTTGCTGAAGGAAGGAGCAGCCCAATCACCAAGAGCTTACCATGGAAGTCGTACTTCAACTAATCCCATCACCAGCAGAAGACTCCCTTCTGCAGGTGCTTCTAGGAGATCCTAGCCCAGAGAAATGCTTCTGACACATCCAGGAATTATGAGCCTGTGCACTGATGTCTAGAGCTTTTTGTCCTAAAAATGTAAAAACTCTTGTACAAGAACTAAATTTCTTGTGGGAGTTTTTACAATGCCCCAGAGTGCTCTTACCCAGATACGGTTGTCAGATTTGTATATTAAGAAAACATCCACATGAGTGTCTGAATTCTCATCCAAGGCGCATACCTCTGTGCCTTTTAGAGTCTAGGGAACGTGGAAACCCTAAATTCCAGGTGTGTTATTTGGGCTACTGATCACACTGGCCTCATATTGCTAAGGTGATTCAATTCAGTCAGTAGAAAGAATTTGGAAAATAAATATTAAAAAGTACTGCTGTTTAGGTTACAAAAGGAAGTGATGCAGGCTGGAGGTGTATGGAATGAGCTTAGCACTGAACTGAGCCTGAGTAAGTTCAGAATTGAATTGTGCTCTTTGGGGTTATGAGTGCAAAGCAGAACGAATTGGCTGGCTGGGAGGGGGCCATGACTTCTAGGGTATAATCAGTTTCTTCCCTCGCTGGATTTATGTTTTTTTGGAGCTGCACACTGCTAAATGTGATTTTACTGTAAGTACAAGTTTTCATTATTGTAAACTGGCTGGCTAGTCTGATAAGCAGAACACAGACCTTGACATAAATGACAGAGCAACGTACTTTGTTCTTTCATTGTTCAAAAATAAAGCAGCTTGTCTCTGTTAGCCATGCCCCAGGTTTGCAGGTAAGAGATGTTGCTAGCATGCAAACAGGATCACTTGGCTTCCACAGCTACCCACATGTATCAGTTCAGTGGGCCCCCTCATCTTACCTTATCCTCAATAATAATCAGCAGCTTTCAGTGGACAGCCTGCAGACCACCAATCAGCAAACAGAAGCAACATACAAATGTAGGGACTGTAATTCCTTAGATTCAAAATGGACCTTGAAATATGTCACACACACACAAAAATAGTAAAGGAACAAAGGATTATCAAGGTTCTTCTCAATCACTGAATCCTACCCCACATACCCATTTAATCAAAGATTACACATAATTAAAACTGTCCTTCAAGCCTCTATTCCAGAGCTGCAGACAGTTTCCTAACACCCTACAAGCAAACCCTAGACCCAGAGCTATAATCAGAGCTGCTACAAGGAGGAAAAGAAGGAATCAAGGACACCATCACCAGTGGTGTAGCTTTTGCAGCTTTATATGGTGACTAGCACATGTGTAGCAAAAATGACTTTGCGTCATGTGGTGAATAAAAAATATTGTCTCTAGATCAGTCATGGGGGAAAGCAAAGAAAAAGGGACCGTGCACAAGTCAGTCTAGATTTAGCAAACGTGTTTCTTAGCTTGGATTGAAGTCCACACTCTTTATCAAGTATTTTGGCATTATGGGAGATGAAGGTCCATGCTGAGGGTGATGAAGAGAGGGCAGCTCTGTGAAGTGATGAACTCGATAGTCCCTTCCCCTCTCATTAGCTCAGGCTCAGCTGTTTGCCTGTTTCCAGACTGAAAGAAGAGCTGAGAGAAGGGACTTTTATTTCCCTGGGGACCAACATCGTCAATTACCTGCCATTCCTTGCTGCAGGCTGTCAGTGAATAGGGCAGAGAAAGAGAACTGATGGGACTTCACCTTATCCCTCCCCGCACTGATAGGCTCATCATTCAACTGCCACACACTTAGCACGGGCAGTACTAATTATATTAATTATGCTCCCACGTGGCACGTGCTTGTATTAGCAGTAAGCAGTCTGCTGAGTTTTTAAAGTGAAACAGCAATGCTTCATTAGGTGTATAGATTTAGAAATGTAAGTGAAATATAATTGCCTTCACTGCTGAGGTGGATCTCATGAGTCTTAAAAACATTCAATACCATTTTAGATGTCTCATATGCTTTACGTTGAGAGAAAAATGTATACTGTGTCCAGAAGACAGTAGCAATGTCACATAACCACTAAATACAGATTTAGAAACCTGGTCACTAAATAGTCGTACCACCAAAATCCCCTGCAGGGGTTTCAGCTGCAGGGATACTGCTCAGGCCAGCAAGAGATCTGTGTAAATCCCTGTGGGCTGAGCCTAACTGAAATTATGCCAGTGACTGCTTATGTGCATAATCAGAATGCAACTGTGTTAGTAAATTCAGAGGAAGGTTTATTTAGTTGGTGACACAGAGACCTGTGAATGGTTTAAGAGGCAGGAAAATAAATCCCCCTTTACAAAGTGTATTTCAATAACATGACAAATACTCAAGTACTGTGTCCAGTTCTGGGCTCCTCAATTCAAGAGAGATGTTGAGATGCTGGAACGTGTCCAGAGAAGGGCATCAAAGCTAGTGAAAGGTCTGGAACACAAACCCTGAGGAGAGGGTGAGGGAGCTGGGGATGTGCAGCCTGGAGAAGAGGAGGCTGAGGGCAGACCTCATTGCTGTCTACAACTACCTGAAGGGAGGTTGTAGCCAGGTGGGGTTGGTCTCTTCTCCCAAACAACCAGCAATAGAACAAGGGGACACAGTCTCAAATTGTGCTAGGGGAAGTATAGGCTGGATGTTAGGAGGAAGTTTTTGCCAGAGAGAGTGATTTGCCATTGGAATGGGCTGGCCAGGGAGGTGGTGGAGTCACTGTCCCTGGAGGTGTTCAAGAAAAGCCTGGCTGAGGCACTTAGTGCCATGGTCTAGTTGACTGGACAGGGCTGGGTGCTAGGTTGGACTGGATGATCTTGGAGGTCTCTTCCAACCTGGTTGATTCTATGATTCTATACTCATCTCTCAAAGTGTCTCTGCTAGATGTTGGTATCATAAATAATCCATTAATGCAGTGCTCATATGCAGCCACTCTGTATGTGAATCTGGACCAAGGGGCTGCTGCTGCTAGGTAGAGTTGGTATGATACTGTGAGGTCAGGTGGAAGCATCTGAGATATCAGCAGCATAAGTTTAAATCTTAAGAACAGATTGTATTTGTACAAGAGTCAACCTCCAACCTGACAAGCTGAAAAGAACTCGAGATTTCAGCAGTCTGACTTTGTTACCTCTTTTTATCGCAGTTTTCTTATGTACAGAAAGAAATTAAACATACATTAGCCACCGATATTATATATAATGCATACTGAGAGAGCACAGACCTGTCTGGGCTCTGAGTTTTGACCATTTTATGCAAAAAAACAAAGCACAGCTCCAGGCAGGTCTTCGCTTTGCATTGAAATTGCACTTCTTCTGCACTTTGTTCTGGTATCTTGAGGAAAGTCTTACCTACCAAAGCACTGCAAAGCCACCTGAGTGCTGGAACAAAATAAAGAAAAGAGATAAGTGAAGTATTTTTCTTTTTTATTTTGCAATTTCTCCAAAAGAAAAGAAAACTGAAACTTTTCCAGTGTGTCTGCAGATATTCACACATGGACACAAAGGTTTTGTTCAGGGCAAAACTCATTCATCTTTCATTCATGTTAATACAGAAGATAGTCACTGTGTGGAAGATGTTAGCATTTTGACAAGAGTTTTGAACCTAAAGCAATTACAGTTTTATAATGTGGTCGTGCTTAGCACCCAACTTCAAGTTTGGTTTTACTCTCCTTGTTTTATGAGGCATGGCTGATGTTTATGCAGTTAAATCTCCTCTAACTGTCAGTGTTGCTTAGCTTCTGCCCTCATAGGTTTCCAGCTACAGTCAGGGGCTGTGTTAATCATCCTGTCAAACAAACATAGGCTGAACACTTGCAAAGGATTTTCTGCTTCTTGGCACTCTGGACCCAAATTTTAATGCAAATCCTTGTGTGTAAATGGGAGCACACAGCGTGCAGCCTAACCATCTTAAGGTTATTTGCAGAGCCAAAGAGAACTTGCTCTGCAGACCGACGCAGTCCTGTGATCAAATGGTTTCCCATTTGTCCTGCAGGAGCAGGTTCTCAGGGGAGTTTGAGCTGTTAGATGTTGGTTGGCATGAGTAGACACTGTACCATCTACAGGGATGTGAGTTTTGACCCTGAAAGCTGCAAAGCAGCTTCTGCCAAGTGATGATATCAGCAAGCCTGAGCAGAGCTCGGCCTTGCGGAGGTGTGTTGAGAGCGTTTAAGGAGTTAGAAGTGAGTGCCAGACAAATTTGGTCTCTCACTGGTCAAAAATTCAAGCACATCTAATTGTGGCTGGAACATGAAGGTGTTCAAGAAACACGTGGACATGGCACTTCAGCATGTGGTTTAATGACAATGATAGGTTGATGGTTGCACTCGATGATCTCAGAGGTCTTTTTCAACGGAAAGATTTCTGTGTTCATCCCCATGGGAGTTAGCCAAAGCATATCCTCACTACAGTTTCTCCTGACCATCCAAAGAGCAGCAGCTCCTGAGCTTCTCCTCTCACCCTCTCCTCGATCTCTCCTGGTTATCGGTTTCTGTCCAGCATGGTTGTTTATGACCCTAGTCTGCCCAATAGCAGCTTCTCTGTCCAAAGGCTTTATCCTTGCCGTGATCAAACTGTCTTAGCCCCAGGCTGTATCTGGGCTCAGTCAGGGATGTGAGCAGTGGAGCACAATTATTTACTGGCCACAGCAAAGAAGAAAATTTGCTTTAATTGCAGCCCAGTTGATATCTTGGAGGGCTGTCCAGTCACAGGGGTCAGCCCTCACTTCCAAAACAGAAAGATGTACACTGTTTTGGTTGTGCATTAGAGAAAACTTCACGTTACCAGTAGCACTGGTAATGCTGGGACTGAAGAAATACTTCTGGTAGAGCTCAGAAATATTGCTGATGAAGCAACTGCTCAGGCTATACAGTCATCTCCATGGAGAAGCAGCAGCCAATGTATTTGCCCATGTGGACTCTACAAATTAAACATAACTGGATGATGCACAATATTTCCCCATGTATTTGCTTTCCCCAGTGAGTGTTTGCTGTGCAGGCACCATGTAGCTCTGGAGTTTGTCTTCAATAAATACCTTTGATTGTGAAGGCTTATATTGCAAATCTCTGGCCTTCACAAGTGGCTATTTTTTTGGACACTTGTGATCATTACTCATGGTGTTTAAACTCACTGCTACCCCCTTGGTCAGGGTTTCACAGAGCATCATCTTCATTGCCTCCAGGCAGCTCCAGCCATGTTATCCTGATGCTCTGCCAAACTCGCTCCTTGGCTCAGCTGTTGGAGTGAAATGAGCTGAGGTCATGGAGTCCAGTTCTAAAATAGATTTTTAAAAGTATTAAAAATCTCTTTCTAATGTTTTGTTAGGTTTTCTCAATCCATTTTGCAGTGCAATGGCATTAGCAGCTATGCTGGCACCCCAGGAAGGAAGGAGGTGGTGAAAGGATGGGAAGCTGATCCTTGACAGCACTTGAGGATCAATGCCCTCCTCCCCAGCACCTGCCTTCACCTTCTGCTCCCTGCTCTGCTGCTGCCTCAGCTGTCCATGATGCTCCTCAGACAGAGGAGAATCCATCATCCATTCATCTTCATCTCTGTTCATCTCACCAGAGAAGCACAAAAACAAGGCAAACATTAAAGTCTGCTTCACTGTCAGTTGAGAGTGGTGAGCACCAGGGTCAGGACACAGAAAGCAACAGAGTCCCCTCATGGCAGCATCAAGCTGATGGCGCTGTTGAGAACCATGACACTTGTTTGCTATCTCTATACAGGTAGATTGAAATAGTTTCCAATTCGGTGCAGATGCCAAGTTGGGCATTGGAAATGAGCACACACAGAGCAAGTGCTTTCTCCTGTGATGCTGAGCACACCTAAACACATGAAAAACAGTGCTTGCAGAGCCTGGAGCTTGTTTACTTGCCTCTTGTGGCAGAGAGCATCCCTCTCTCATCAAGGCATGCTGCGGATGCTCACACATCCACCACGTCTCCCTTCTCGGCTGCTGGGCAGGAACAGCCACAGGGAAAATGAACAAGGATCAAAAGGGCTCTGCAGGACTTGATTCATGCTGAACGGACCCTCCTTTGTAAATTTTATTATACAAAGTAACACTCTGCAAAGATAGTGAGTGCCCCCTAAGAGCTCTGCATACACCCAAAATCATCTCCAGGACACCCTGGTGCAGCAGATGGGGATGCCAGGGCTGGAGGAGAAGCATGCTAGGCATGGCAGAATCAGGCATAGTGCTGTTTGTCAAGCTTAATCATCTGTTCCTAGTCCAACATCCAGACCTTCTTTGTGTCTCTGAACATTTTCAGTAGACTCTGGACGATGTCAGAAGTGAAGATATGACTATTTTATTTCTGAGGTGACACAGTTTGGCAATGCAAACAGATTTATGCTCTGACTCACAGCCTCTCCTGAGGTTCAGTTACCCCTTACCATGCCAGATGGACTCCTGCTTCTTGCCCTCCATTGTCACTGACCTTCTTTCTATCTTGTTTTTCAGGAATATCTTCCAGGCTCCCTGAAATCATGTCAATAGGATCACATTCATTCTCTCCAGGAGGTCCTAATGGGATTATTAGAAGCCAGTCCTTCGCTGGCTTCAGCGGGCTTCAGGAGAGGCGCTCCAGGCAAGTGCTATGCTCTTTAAAGGGAATGTCCAAATCAGATCCTAAGGGAGGGTGACAGTGGAAAAGAGGGGAGAGAGAACTGCCTTCTCTCTGATTGCAGAAGAAAGTTGTCCAGCCTAAAAATCTGTCTCTTGTTTGTATAATTAAGCTGTCGTCCTTTGCCTGAGCTATGAAGTGCCTGTTTGCCTCTCCCACATTAATGCAGGGCTTCCTCACATGCTGCAGAGCTGTAAGAGACTTTCAGAGAATCATTTTCATTTACTAACTTAGACAGTGATCTTTTCAACATGTGGAATACGCAGGAACATGATACAGTTCTCACTGCCCCAGTTTAAGACCATTACTGCCTAAAAGACAGTTTTCTCATAGCCATGCTGCTATGAATTCAGAACAGCTCCATTTCTCTGGCAGGGCTGCCTTCATATTCTGCTGGAAGCAGCAGAGCTTGGCTGTGGAGCCTTTCCTTGCATTGCCCTTTATATAGACAGGACTTTGAGCCCTAAGACACTTACCAAGTCATCCAGACCCTGATGTCCCCAGAGGCTACTTCACGATTAATTTTAACTTGTGTAAAGTCTCCAAGTGCCAGACCACCAGTAGGCAATTGAGGAGGAAGAGCAGACAAAGGGACGCCTGCCATCATCAGCTCATGCCAATGATGGTTGTTAGATGCTGACCTCCCACCAGCAGAGTCATTAAAGAGGCACCTGTGTGTATCACAACTATCCTCTCTTTGCCGTACAGAGCTCCCTGTGGTCCATGCTCAAGACCAGCAGTATGATGCTGTCCTCCACGTGGTCTTAACCAAGCCCCAGTCTTCCTTAGGAGCCCCCAGGCTTTATGCCTGTGATTATCTGGGCTCCCCACTGTTTTTAGCAGCTGGATGTAGCTCAGCCCTTTTATGGCTGTGGCTGTGCAAAAGTGATGCAGGACAGGCATGGTGTATGACAAAGAAGTGTCTGATGAACCTCAGACTCAGTCTGGTGTTTCCAGACCAGCGTTCCTATCTCAGCAAGGCAACCGGCACATCAAAAGCTGACAGAGTGTGTTCCGGGCCGCTCAGACCTCTTAACCTGTAAACAAATGCAGCCCTTAACTGGCAGGCACAGAAGTGGATTTGTTTCTGCTAGCAGAGATAGTATCAGGAGATTTCTTCAAGATGTGGTGCTTTGAGATCATTACGATTTATGGGAGTTTCTTTCTCTTTAATGTTCATTTTGCAGGTGTAACTCCTTTATTGAAAATTCTTCTGCACTCAAGAAGCCCCAAGCAAAGGTGAAGAAAATGCATAATTTGGGCCATAAGAACAGCACCACACCCAAAGAGCCCCAGCCTAAGAGGATGGAAGAGGTCTACCGAGCCCTGAAGAGTGGCCTGGAGTAAGAACCTTTGTGCCATTTGTTGATTGAATCTTTCTGCAATGATTTAGAGCCTAGAGAAAGATATCACAGGAACAGACCTCCTTAATCATAGCAGAGGAAAATACATCTCTTGAAGCTCAAATTTTAAGTTAGACTCTGAAATATTTGTATGGGAAATGGGGCAGAATTCCATTTCCACTCCAACTGCTAGCAAAGCTCCCAAAAGCTGAGATTTCTACATTTTTTTCCCCTCTTGAATTTCCCAAGGCCCTATCAGAGGCTTGTATTGCCTTTAAGATAACATCTCAGATGATAACGGGGCTTTTAACAGCCAGATCCAAGAGCAGCGACTGGAAGGCACCAGCCCATAAACTAATCAGCAGATTAGCTTACTTGAAACTGGTTGTTCAGCGTAAGGAGAAGGCTGAGCTCTTACACACAGCTAAGGAAGAGTCTGCTGTTTGCTCTCCCAAAGGCAGCAGGGAGCTGCTTTCAGGACAGACCGACATAAATGGGTTTGTGTCTAAAAACACATCCAGCGAGCAGAGGCATTTTTTGGGCAGTCTTTCTTTTAGGATGATCAGCAGCTGGCTCATTGTGTGCAGCAGAGCTCACGTGTGCCTTCTCTGGTTTGCATTTTCAGTGAGTATCTGGAAGTTCACCAGACAGAGCTGGATAAGTTGACTACTCAGTTAAAAGACATGAAAAGAAACTCACGCCTGGTACGTGTCATCGTTTTTCATTGTCCGGATCCACGGTAACCTTCTCGAGGTGCTGGAGCAGCCAGGGAGTGGGAGTGGGATATAGGGAATTTGCATTGATGCTCTTCTTCTGGACCTGTTGGAATAAGTCCAGAGGAGGGCTATGAAGATGATCAAGGGGCTGGAGCACCTCTTCTATAACAAGAAGCCAAGAGAGGGGGTGTTGTTCAGCACGGAAAAGAGAAGGCTCTGAGGAGATCTTAGTGTGGCCTTTCAGTACCTGTAAGAAAGATTGGGAGGTATGTAACGATAGGGCAAGGGGTCAGGGGTTTAAATGGAAAGAGATTTAGATTAGATGTAAGGAAGAAATAGTGAGTGTGGTGAGATACTGGAAGAAGTTGCACTCCACCTCTGGAAGTGTTCAAGGATAGGTTGAGTGGAGCAGCCAGGGTGGAGCAGTCAGGTTGGGTGGAGCAACCTGGTCTGGCGGAAAGTGTCCATGGCAGGGCTGTTGGACTGTATGATCTTCAAAGCTCCCTTCCAACCCAAACCATTCTATGTTTCTTCCAGCCCTGGTCTTGTGATTTCTGAGGAGTGACGAAACATTACTTTGTTGTGGTCCTGTTATGTTGCAAAATTAATCACAGTTTCATGTTTTCTGTTTCAGGGAGTCCTGTATGATTTAGATAAGGTACGTCGCTCGCTTTGGTTTTGCAGGGAAGCACTAGCATCTCTATGGTCTATGTAGCTGGCATGGAAAGCCTTTCTCAGCCAGTTCTACTATGCAACCCAACACCGTTGAGGGAGAAATTACCTGACAATTTGTGCTTGCAAAGGAAGAAGTCTTGCTTTTCTCATCTTTCCAGAGGCTCTGGTTCTTTCCAGTCATCTCCACCAGCCAGCTGTGCTCACTAATGTGGCATCAAACTTAACCCATCAGTCCTTTCCTGGGGTCTGTTGAGTTAAACTGCCTCTGGGATGGGTATTGGGAAGGAGGAAGACCTCTGTCAGGGGAGGAGGGAAGCAGAGAAGCAAGATCTCCTATTTCTGTCAGCTGCCAGCCCTTAAATCCTTCACCTTGAGCAACTTTGCCCAGCCAGCTCCACCAGGTGGGAGACTGTCAGGGGCATGACAGGACTGGCTGTGGGAGTTGGGTCAAGCCCAGCTCCTGCCAGTTATGGGGATGGCAAAATTGGAAATTTCAAATTATTTTCCCCTGTGTTTAGGTGAAACAAAAATAAAGTTTTCAAGATTTTCCTCAACAAATCTGGCTTTTTTTTCAGTCAAAATACAAAACTTGGTTTTGCTGTTGAGAGCAGTTTGCTGAGCAAGAGACTGGATTTCGAAATACAAAACCCAATCAATTTTAATGTTGGTTTTCAAAGCACTGTAAATAATGTATTTTAGACTAAAAAAAGGTCTGGTTTTTTTTCCTTTCTTTTTAAAGAACTAAAAAACTAGGGAAATCCCATCACAGAGAAATTCTTCCCTGTTTAAAAACAAATATGCTGGTTTCAAAAGCCAATGAGCACTATTTTCAGCAGCAGATCAGTGGTGGTAAGGTGGGATGGCTTATTCCAGATTCATGGGCAACAAAGCCCTTGTGCATTTTAAGGGGGAGTTCCTGGCATTCATGGGCACTAGCAGAGCCTGTGTAGTGGTGTTGTGGTGCTTAGGGATATGATTTAAGGTGATTCTTGTAGAGGAGGGTTATAGGTGATCCTGAAAGTCTTTTCTAACCTGGATGTTTCTGTGATTCTGTGTCTTAATGATTTGTGTAAATGTGCCTCACCCTCTACCTCTTCGTCTCCTTCAGCAAATCAAAGTGGTTGAAAGATACATGAGGAGGCTGGAGTTCCACATTAGCAAGGTAATGAGTGCTCCTATCAGCTTCCCTCTGCAGCTGCTCCTATGTTATTAAGGAAAAAAAAAACAAGCCCTTGGCCTCCTGCTGCCCCTCTGCTCGGTGGAGGCTGCCTTGCTGAAGCCTCTCCCATATTCAGTGTTTTCGCTGCGATGGGCTGGTGGCTGGAGCCAGAGAAAGGCTTTCCACGTGGTTTGCAGCCCCTGAGGTCCAGCTGAGCCCCAGGACACACCCGCCTGCTTTTAGGTACAGAGAGAACACAGGGTCAGGCCCTTGCTGGGAAAATATCCCATTGTGTGCATATTATTAAAGTGTAAGTAGAAAGAGAGTTTCATCTGAAAGTGATTTAATTCAGCAGTTGTTTCGACCAGTACACAGCAGCTAAACTGGATTTATTCCTGAATTCCACTGATGGCACTTCTGCTGTGTGATTTGGGGCCCACATCCACTTGATTACATTGGTGGGGATATTCAGTAGAGGTACTTAAGATTTATACTAAGGCATTTTAGAGCTGGACAAAGTCTATGGTGTGTGTTCTCTCAGGTATAAACATACCTGCCAGCGATTAGTTGCTTTTCTGAGCCTGACAAAAGAATGAATTATTTTTGATGGATGAAATGCCTTTTGAGAGTCATTTGGGAAGCATTTGCACAGCTTGAAGTGCTCCAATTATGACAACCTATCCAAACCTTGTAATTCCAGTCTTCTCTTATTCTTGGAGCTCAGGAGATTAAAAAAAAAAAAATATTAAAAAATCATAAGGCAATAGGCTGAAATTTTGTTCCCCAAACCATTTTCTCTCTTGCTGGCAACATGAATGGTAAAATTAGTGCTTAAAGAACATTTCCATTCAAGTCCTTCCCACTCGAGCTTGTTCAGAGCTGATGGTTCCTGGGATTATAATAGGACTGAAAAGCAAGAGGTAAGGCTGGTCAGTATTACTCAGGCTTGCTGAGTCCGTTAGTTCATTTCTGTAACCCACAGCAACAGAGACAAAAGGAACAGAGCTGTGCTGTGTTAAAGCTTAAGGGCTTGGACAGGTAAAGAAATATCCTTGTTTCTAATAACAGAGCTGTACCAAATCAGAGCAGCAGTAATGACTTTTGCCATCTACCCACCACTGCTCTGTGCAGGAAGCAGAGCAAGGAAAATGGGATGCACAGCAGCAGCTCCCATGTATTTGGTTGGGGCAGATGGGCCATGCTCGAATGGGCAGGAGGATATCGGCCCCGAGTTAATGCTTCCCCCTCATGGCAGAAGAAAATACCAAGTGGCAGCTATTTATAGTAGCTGTCTTCAGCTTGCTGACTTGCAAGAAAAATAGGAGTGGCTATGACTCCCAGGAAGATTTGTTATGAACTTAAAATGTCAAAGTTTCTACCTGTGCCTCCATTTCACTTTGTTAAAGTCTTTCACTTTGTAAAGTATCCCATTTTGGTTAGAGATCCTTCAAGTCGTGGGCTTCAACCATCAGGAATTCAATCTGGCATTGGTCAACCCAAGGCTTTAAAAGCTGTCAGGAAGACCACTCCCATTCCAAATAAAAAAGCAACAGCACTTTCTGTTAGAGGTTAAGCAGGCTTGGAAAATGGGATTTGGAACATGCCTGGATTGTCACATCAGGCTCATGTCGAACGCAGCAGCAGAAAGTCACGGACTGAGGAAGCCAAGGCACTGGATGCTTTCATAGAGAGAAAGTCTGCTGTAAAAAATTTACTGCTGAGCAACAAGCACCATAAGGCACCAGGAGACTGCTCGATGGCAGACATAAAAAAGAAAAAATAAGTACCATCCTATCATAGCAGGAACAGTAGAAACAGAAGGAAGAGAGCTTCTTCTATTCCTTTCCTTCTCACCCTGATAAAGTCAGGTTAGAAAACCTACATCTCCTGTATCTGGTAGATTAAGTTTATACAAATATTCCTATATATATATATATATATATGTCACTGTAGACGCCTACTGAACAGCTCAGATGGAGTGTTTACTCAGTGCAGGCATCAGAGGGACAAAGGAAACCACACCATGAGGCACACATAAATCCATGGCACTCCAAAGCTAGATCCAGGTGAGACTTTAGACAATGTGTGACTAGGTTTTGCCAAACTGTCAGAATGCTTTAGCGGTGTTAGATGCCTAAGTCATGCCAAAGGAGTTTAAGAAGAGAGGAAATTAGGTGAATGCCTCAGAGAGTGATGTGACATCATCTGTTTCCAAGACCTGTACTTGTGTTGACTGTGACTATGACTCTGGGAGATGGATAGTGAGAATTCAAAAAAAAAATCCCTGCCTGCTTGCAATACTACCTATTAGTCAAAGACTGCACAGCCTTGACCCATGGCTGACATCAGCAATACAGAAGACGTTGCTAGCCCTATTAAATGTGCCTATTAAATGTCCCCTTTGCAGTGTGGCAGTGCAGTTGCATTTAAAAGAGTTCTTCCACATCCATACATTTGGGAAGCTTGCTGCGTGCCTGGCCTACTGTTAAGATTGTACTTAACCCAGACAGGGGGTAGAAGGAGCAGCAATGGTTAAAGCCATTCAGGGCAAGCGGGTGAATTGCTGGCAGCATCTAGTGTTGCTGTAATGAGAATTTTGCAGTGGAAGTTATTTTTATCCTGCCTTTCTTTTTTGTAGATGGTAACAGTATCACAGCTCAGCCCTTCACTGCATCTAACAGTTTGCCTGAGTTTCCTTGTAATGCAAATTACTTCATTTTTTTATTGTTGTTGTTGAACTTACTTTGTTGGATTTTCTGGCTTCTTTTCACTTCACCTCCCTTGTTCCCACCAGGTGGATGAGCTTTATGAAGCCTATTGTATCCAAAGACGTCTCTGTGATGGTGCCAGCAAAATGAAGCAAGCCTTTGCAATGTCTCCTGCCAGCAAAGCAGCTCGAGAGAGTTTAACTGAAATCAACAGGAGTTACAAGGAGTACACAGAGGTACATCCTCATCCATTTAGTCTTTCACTTGTGCACTGTTTGAAGGCCATAGAAACTTTGCTACTGTTTCAGGGAGAGTTTCACCCAGGTTAAAGAATTAAGAGCAAACTCAGCAAAGAAGTATTATTTATTTGTGTGTCTTCTGATGACTCCCAGATGACTTATAAAGGCAGGTTGCATGAGCCCAAATTGTTCCCTGAAATAATAATGTTTATGCTTTAAGTGAGTGGGGTTATAGCCAGGAAGTGCTGCACCAGATAAAAGGAATGAATCTACTCTGAAACTGTATATATTCTAACTTATGTCTTTCCCACCCTGCAGATTTTGGGGTGGTAGGTTGGCTGGAGTCTGCTGCATCCTATCCAGTTTTACTTGCTGTAATCAGTATCTGTTTTATTAAACAAGCAGTGGATGAAGAAGGGTCTTAATAATGTTGCAAACACCTCAGCACACATGCTGTGACAACCTTCCTAAATCTGAAGGAAAAACTGGAGAATGTCCAGCACTCATCTCCCACAGTGTTTTTTCTTCATGTAGTCCATGTTTCTTAAGAGGTTAAATCATTCTGAGAACCACTTTGGCATGGAGCTGCTTCTGGCACATGTCCTGGCTGGAGCAGACTGGGACAGTGACCAGGTTACGCTTCAAGGGCCACGGCTGCCCTTTGCCAAGGGGTGGATTAGAGTGCAACAGAAGAAGAGCATGGGGTTACATTCAGCCCCAGCCTGAGCAGCCACAGCTCAGCTGCCATTTACAGGGCGAGACCTAGCTAGCAAGGATGGCTCTGGCAGATTGATTTTATTGTGTATATCTTTCACAGGATCACAGGATCTTAGGGGCTGGAAGGGACCTCTGGAGATCATTGAGTCCATCCCCCTGCCAGAGCACAGCTATATATTCTAGTGCAGGTTGCAGAGGAACGCGTTCAGATGGGTCTTGGAAGGCTCCAGAGAAGGAGACTCCACAACCTCTCTGGGCAGCCTGTTCCAGTGTTCCTCTGCATAACAGAATCTTTCATTTCAAACAGGCTTGGAAAAAAAACCCAAACAACAAATACCATACAAAACAACAACAACAAAAAAGAGAGAAACAAACAAACCCCAAACAAGCACCAAAACAAAAGGCAGAAAGAGGGTTTGTCTGACATCCCTGCTCTCTTTTTCCAGAACATGTGCACCATAGAAGCAGAGCTGGAAAACCTATTGGGGGAGTTTTGCATCAAGATGAAAGGTAATTAATTGCCTTTTACCTTTCCCTTCTTTCTCCTAAATAGTTACTGTGCATGCTAGTGAGGACGTTCTTGTGTGATGTGTAGTCATGACAGGTGTGGTTTTCCCCCATCACCTTTATTGCTTGACCCTTCAAACCCCCAAATTACACTCCTGCCCAGTGGAAAGAATCACAGAGGCAGGAACATCAGAACTTACAGAGAGACTTTCCAAGATGCTGCTGCTTGCTTTCACGGCTAATTACCTTGCTCAAACACTCCTCCCCACAGCCAAAGCAATTGAATTTCGAAAGCTGCTGTACCTTTTGTCTCTATTTCCATAATCCTTTAAGATGATAAGTGGGAAATTATGTGAATGCCCATGAAGCTGAAGTTCAAAATGCTTTCTTAACTCGATTTCAGCTCTTTCTGAATTTTGCTGATCATGACTACTGCTATTTTTGACCAAATGTAAAAAAAACCAGCAAAGACCTGGATGTAGTTTAACTGTTTAAATGCCTAGATAACTGAGTGGTGCTATTCACCTCTCTGTTTTATTCCTTGTCTTTAGGACAGGGGACTTTATGGGTTTGAATACAATGGAGTCAGTTTTCCCTGAAATTTCAGTGAATCAGCAGGTATTGTCAATGCTGTTATCCCTTTAAGACTTGGCATCCTAAAGAAGAGATTGTGGGGGAGCATCTTTTTTAGCTCCTCAGTCACTGGCATGAAAATAGTTCTGTGAAACAAAATCAACAGCTAAATATTCACGCACTCATAATTCTTCCCTTGAAATCTCGCCAGCTGAAAAAATCCACTCCATTGCTGATAGAGCTCACAGATCTCTACAGCCTTTTGATTCTTGTCACACTTGTGAGTTAGTTGTGACCTGTGGTTGCCCTGCATAAGACATGACCTAGCTTAAGTTAAAATAGTTACTCCATGCTCCCACTTTAGAGAAAAGAGCATCACCTGTTAGATTTCTCCTGGCTCCATCCCACAGCACCAAACCTCAAGCCTTAAAGTCCTCACTCTTCAGTACTGGAAAGGCAGTCAAAGATGGATAGATGCAAAGTTACAGGATGGGCACACAGAGATTGACTCGGGTATTTCTGTGCAAAACCCCACAGCAGAACTGCAGGATGGACTCACTGAAGTAAACACACGCTCAGACTGTGTAGAGGCGGAATTGTATCAGGCCAGGTCCCTTTGACTGTTTCCTTAGCTGCTGTAAAAGCAGGGCAATGCACAGTTCCTGCCAGCAGGACGTGTTGCAGATGCCATGGCATCACAAATGGCTGGACTGAAAGGGTCTTACCCCTTCTCTGTTGTACACACAAATTCTCCATCAAAGCTCAGGGGCTCTCCAGAAGGCAGCTGCTGTGCTCCTGTGCAGGAGCAAAACACGAACAGCAGCTACTTCTGGACACAGTGATCATAACATAAAGAAGCCCGAATTAGAAAGTGGCAAAGTGCTGCACCATTAAGTACTCTCTAATTAGGACATCTAAGATTTCTATCTAGATAGTTTTCCCTAGGAATACAAATCCAAAAGGACAATCCAGCTGCTGCTAAAGTTCACAGCAGCTCTAGCATAAAAGCTTGCGGATCATGCAGCAAGCTCCTCCTTTATGTTCTACTGCAGCATATCCTGCTAACTTTAGGATCTCATTTAAAATCAAAGCATTCCTCTCCCCAAAGCTTATCTGTTCCTAGTCATTCCAGTGAAAGTTATTTTTATTTTGTGCCCTCTGTCACTTATGCTGAAAGGAAGCCAACCTACACAGTGCTGTCAGGAAGCAGGGGACACACACTGTGTTTTTGTGACTAACTTTCCCCCTTTTTCTTAAGCCTAATCATTTTTCAAAATAAAGATAATAAACTTGCCAGCAGGCTTGGCTTACTGCTGAAGACTGAGCTGGTGAAATTAAACAGGCAAATCCAGCATGGAAATTTAGAAGTGCCTGTATGGAATCTACATGACCTGTATGGTGTAGAGGGAAGAGCCAAGAGAGCAGGAGGTGAAATGCCCAGCCCTTTCACACAGGGAGAGCAATGATGCACCAGAGGCTCTGTGACATGGAGCCCATCACCAGTAACCACAGTCCACTTGTCCAGCATCTTGTGCATGAGCAGATCTGTACATGCTGCATGAACTTCAGGTGGCCTTGCCACCTTTCCACAGCCATAGAATGACTCTATCCCCTAATTACTTATGCTGACACTGGAGAAATCTCCCTTCTCATCTGCATTGCAAGCCCAGTGGCTCTACAAATGTGTGACATTTCAAATGGTGTGCTAGAGCTTCCTGCTGTGTGCTTAGACTTCAGAAGCCATTCAGTTACCCAAAAGTTGTTTCCTATGGAAGTACTTATCCCCTTTCACCAAGTCAGTGCTTAGACCCCTTAGGAAGGCTGGAATGCGTCTCATACTCAGGCAAAGACAGTGACTTCATTCCAAGGGTAGATCCAGGCAGAGATGAACCATTGACTGTGCTGCTGCTGATGGACATTCTCAGGGCGGTACACAGGGGGAGCTGGAGTTGGAGGCTCTCTCTCCCCTGAGCTTACTTTGCCTTTGCTTTCTTCAGTCATGGAAACTGAGGCTTCTCTTGGGCCCGCTGCTCCTGCCAAGGGGGACTTGCTGCTGTGGTCCCTGGGGTGCAGAGTGGGTATGGTTCCTGCCCTGTCTGTTGTCCCTCTGGAGTCAGAGCAGCTGTGAAAATGCAGGTGGAGGAGGCAAGGAGGATGGATCAGGGTCTTCAGCAGCAGTGAAGAGACTTCACCAGTGTGGTTGAGCTGGTCACTGCTCACAGACCTTGGCTCTGGACAATGTCCATGTGGAATTTTAAGATGTGTTTCCCTGCTCACCCTATCCACTGAGCAAAAAAAAGACAGTTTATTTCTCTCATGTACTTTCAGTGATGTGTCCCAGCAGAGATCAAATTCTCTTACAAAAGCGTGCCTGGGGAGAGAGAAGCAGCAGCGGAGTGCTAGTGAGCTTAAATTATGTATAAACAGTAAATAAATGAGAAAGGAATTGGTAATATGAGCTTTGTGCAGAGGCCTCTCTGTTCTGCTAAACAGTAAGATGAGCAAAGAAAGTTCTTTTCTGGTCAAAGAAATGGAAGAGGGGGGTGAGCAGATCACAGGCACAGGGACTGTATGCAGGGATGTAGACTAGCAGGACTAGTTCAGCTCAGTAGACAAAGCCAACCCTAGGGTTCATTGTACTTGCCTTGATTTTAAGACACCCATATATGTTCAGTCATGGCATTTAGGCATCTTAGGATAAATGTGGCCCAAAGACTCCAGCAAGTTTTTCCTGCCTTCCTCTGCCACAAGCTTCCTATGTGTCTCCAATATGGTTTATTCAAGGACTGCAATACTAGAGAGCAAGCCAGGAGGAAAGGGGCCTGGGGGTACTGGTGGATAGTAGGCTGAAGATGAGCCAGCAGTGTGCCCAGGTGGCCAAGAGGGCCAATGGCATCCTGGCCTGTATCAGGAACAGTGTGGCCAGTAGGAGGAGGGAGGTTATTCTTCCCCTGTACTCAACACTGGTCAGGCCACACCTTGAGTACTGTGTCCGGTTCTGGGCTCCTCAACTCAAGAGAGATGTTGAGGTGCTGGAATGTGTCCAGAGAAGGGCAACAAAGCTGGTGAGGGGCCTAGAACACAAACCCTATGAGGAGAGGCTGAGGGAGCTGGGGGTGTTTAGCCTGGAGAAGAGGAGGCTCAGGGCAGACCTCATTGCTGTCTACAACTACCTGAAGGGAGGTTGTAGCCAGGTGGGGGTTGGTCTCTTCTCCCAGGCAACCAGCAACAGGACAAGGGGACACAGCCTCAAGTTGTGCCGAGGGAAGTATAGGCTGGATGTTAGGAGGAAGTTCTTCACAGAGAGAGTGATTGGCATTGGAATGGGCTGCCCAGGGAGGTGGTGGAGTCACCGTCCCTGGGGGTGTTCAGGAAAAGCCTGGCTGAGGCACTTAGTGCCATGGTCTAGTTGACTGGATAGGGCTGGGTGCTAGGTTGGACTGGATGATCTTGGAGGTCTCTTCCAACCTGATTGATTCTATTCTAGAGGCATAGTTTTAGGCTTGCCCAGGCAAACCTGGGTAAATCTTTACACCAAAACAAGTGCAGTAGCTACTTATTGAGGAGATCTGTGAGAAAGGAGAGGTTCCTAGTTGAATCTTGCAGAAGAGAGGTTACAAGGCCAGGAGAGGGAGAGCAACCTTCCTGGGACTTTGGCATGGTTTCTCAGGAAGGTTTTATTTCCTATGCACAGTGACAGTATAGAAATAGCATCACCACCTCTTAGCTTTAAAAAAATAATAAATATGTGTTTAAAAAAGCAAACATACACCACAAGGGCTGTGCTGCACTACTTCTTCCCTCCTAGGGAAAGATAGGACAAACCTCAAATGTCAGTCATGTTTTGTGAGGTACTTCCTAACTGAGAGATACTTCAATAATACAGGAATGATCATGTTATGGAAATACCAAACAGAAGGAGCCCCTCTTGTGTTTCTGTTAAGAGGTGCTAAAAAGGAATTTGTGTTATAATGTATAGCTCAGTCTGATTAGTGTTAAGCTGCAAGAACTACGTAGTAACCAGCAGCTTGCCTACATCTGATGATAGTAAGGGTGTTAGGCTGAGTTTCTCAAGCCAGATGACATCAGGAGGCTGTTTCTTCTTTTCCTATAATATTATATAATATTATATAAAAAGGAAACTTTGAACTCTTCTAGGAAAAAAAAATCTGGAAAGAATAATTTTTTCCTGTACAAGAAACAACAATCCATGATTTTATACAAACCTAAGAAAGAAAATGGAAGAAAATTAGGAGGAGCCTGGGGTTATTCTTGGTCTGGAGGGCATGGAGGCAGCAGCAGCACCCTCAGGCACCCTGAAGTACCCTAAACCCTGCCACCAGGCTTTGCTGCAGCCTGGGCACTCAGCTGAACCCTGCTGCACTCAGGGCAGCCCAGGTACCCCCACAGCTCTTCTGTGTCTTTTCTTTCCAGGTCTGGCTGGCTTTGCTCGGCTCTGCCCAGGAGATCAATATGAGGTAAGTCTGTGATGGTTTCTGGTTTGTTTAAGAGCAAAAGAATCAAAAGGTGGACAGATGTGTGCTGCCTTTTCACATCAGCACCCCAAGAAACAGTTATCCTTTTTCCTGTGCATACTCTGACAAACTTTGCAGTTATGTTTATATCTGCCTGGGTCAGAAAGTCTGTTAGAAGACCTGAAAATTGTTTTCAGAGCACTGAGTGATTGATATATGAAGAACTAAAAGCTTCCCTCCCTCCCTTCCTCCTTCCCTTCCTCCCTCCCTCCCTTCCTCCCTTCTTCCCTTCCTCCCTTCCTCCCTTCCTCCCTTCCTCCCTTCCTCCCTTCCTCTTTTAAGAATCTTATTAAGGACAAACCTTTCTAATTCCCCTCAAAGAAACCTCATATGCTTCATCCCATACATGAAAAGCAAATTGAACGCATCCTTGCTACCATCTGTACTGGATGCTTTAGGCTTTACTTCATCATGAAGTAGAGAGGCAGAAAGATACAGAATAACCATTTGCTGAGGCCCAGATGTAAGGCTGCATCAGGATCTCCAGTGACAGCAGTGTTCCAGTGGAGAACATCAAGGTTGATTAGAGATGCATTGCAGTAAAAGTGTCCAGCTTCTAGGCAGAACAGAGATAGTCCTACAAGAAATTCACAGTGGCTTGGTATCAGATCCCCCCAACTCATGCTTCCCAGCTGCCTTGATCATTGATTCATTTGTTCCCACTTTCATTGCCTGTCACAGATCTCTCACACCTGCCAGCAGTATGTGCTTCCTCGGCAGGGCCAATTAGTTGGTGCAGGTCTCCCCCTTCCAGCCCCATAGCCCAGAATGGAATAAATGGAACTGTTGCTCTTACTGCTTCAAATAGTGCTCCTGCACCACGAGTCTCATTCATTTCCATCATCAGCCAGCCAAAATCTTGCAGCTGGGAAGGCCTCTGATAGGAGATGGCTAACAGCTCACCTAGCCTTGCCCCTGCCTGGGAAGGCAGCAAACCCAGCAAACTGTAGACTTTAGAAAAGCTCACAGGTACTTTCATCTCACCGTCCCAGATGTCCTTCCCTCACACACACATCCTTCCTCCACTACAGAATTAAAAGAGTGGAGAGAGGCAGAGATTCTGCAGGACAGACCTTTTCCTTCTCACTCCATGGGAAGCAGAAGGGCAGCACCTACACCACTAACTCTTCCACCCTGCTTCAGACCCTTTCACTTTCTTTCTGATACCTGTTGATCACGAGAGCAGATTTCAGAAGAAAATGAGAGGATTGTAATTTTTCAGATTTTCATGCGTTACGGCCGCCAGCGCTGGAAGCTGAAAGGCAAAATAGAAGTGAATGGCAAGCAGAGCTGGGATGGAGAAGAAATGGTTTTCCTCCCTCTCATTGTTGGGCTGATCTCCATTAAGGTATGCAGGATGACTCCTTTGCCTGAAAGAAAGGCAGGAGTCAAGAAGCATCATAAGTATCTCCAACACACCTACTAGAGTGAAGCACTAGATATACAGTCTAGATGGTGCAAGACTGAAATCAGTCTGGGAGTCCTGTGGGAGAGGTTGTCCTAATGTTCCCCAGTCTGATGGCATGGCCACACTGATGTGACCAATTCCAGTTCAGGGTCTGTCAGTTTAAGAAAGATGTTGAGATGCTCAACTGTGTCCAGGGAAGGGCAACAAGGCTGGAGACAAGGAGCGCCTGAGGCAGCTGGGATTGTTCAGCCTGGAGAATAGGGAAATCTTATTGCTGTCTACAACTACTTGAAAGGAGGTTGTAGCCAGGTGAGGATTGGTCTCTTCTCCCAGGGAACCACTGACAGAGCAAGAGGACACAGCCTCAAGCTGCGCCAGGGCAGGTTTAGGCTGGATGTTAGGAGGAAGTTCTTCACAGAGAGAGTGATTGGCATTGGAATGGGCTGCCCGGGAAGGTGGTGGAGTCACTGTCCCTGGAAGACTGGATGTGGTGCTTAGTGCCATGGTTTAGTTGATTAGATGGTGATGGGTAACAGGTTGGACTTGATGCTCTTGAAGTTCTTCTCCAAACTGGTTAGTTCTGTGATTCTGTGATCTTTGCTTTACTCTCCAGCAGTTCAGGTTATGTGTAGCAAAGGAAGGGAACAGTGAAAACCTGTTTGCTAACAGTGTTCAGGAAAACAGCAGTGAAAAACCCCAAACCAAAAAAATCCCACTACTGCTGACTTTGTAATACTGCCCAGACAAGAGACCAGCATCTGTTGATCTGGAGAAATACACATATCTCTCATTTGGACATAAAGGGTCAAGCTGGGCAAAGCTGGAACAGTCCTGAGGTCCAATATCACCACCCAGCACAGAACAGCACTACAGTGTGAGGTAGCAGGGCTGTGAAGTTTCTGCTTGCACTGAGATGGGGGCTTGTAGAAGAAACACTCAAATTTTTGGCAGCTTCTAGAGCACAGCACTTCCCAAAATTTCTTAATGCCTGCAGCCTCTGTTGCCCTCTTAACTCTATGCCATATCCCCAAGCAAAGAACAACCTTTGCAACTCCTAGTGGTCAGCAATGACTTTTCCTCCCAAAGCGGAATCATTCCACCCCTTCTCGATCTCCTTTTTGGCACAGGTCTCCCCCCACACTTTTTTTTTCTGGCCTGAAGTCCCTGTGCTTTCCTTTCAACCAACCTCCAGCCTAGAGATTTCCATTCCCTGACACCTGCCTAAGAAATTACTATTGTCCAGCCAGGCAGCTCAAACAGAAGAGTGTCTTGGAAGCCTCACAGGAAATGTCCCACGAAGACACTGCAAAAACTTGATGAAAAAATGCAAGTGATTACAAAACCACCAACAAAATAATCCCAAATATGTGAGACAGGAGAGTTTCATGGATGGTCAAAGCTGTGACACAAGGTGAACCACTCTCCCCATTTTAACAGCGTGGATCAAAGGTGGAAGGTTAGGAGATGACCTTTTCTTATGTCACATAAGCTGTGAACAAGAATCCCAGTGTTAATATGTATATTCCCAAGTTCATATGTATATTCTCACCCCTTTTTGGACTGTCTCAAAGAACTTTCACATGAAAGGTTCAGGAACTGACTTCCAAGCAAACAGGCAAAGGTTTATTTGTGTAGGAGCTGCATAAACAACTGTCTGTCTGAATTTTCAGGAAGGTTTACCTTTAAGTACAAATACTGCTCTACTATAAAAGCATATAAGGAGATGGTTCTTCACCAGTAGATCTATGGAAGTCCTCACTACAGGCCATCATAGATGCAAACATGGCTCCAGATTTACAGGACACAAATATGTAGAAGAGATCTCCTTTGGGAATTACTAAGTAGGCCAGCTGCAGCAGGAGAGACCCTGTCATGAAAACTGTTCTTTGCTGAGAGAGTGCTGAATGGGCAAATATCTAATACAGAATCAGAGAATCAACCAGGTTGGAAGAGACCTCCAAGATCATCCAGTCCAACCTAGCACCCAGCCCTATCCAGTCAACCAGACCATGGCACTAAGTGCCTCATCCAGGTTTTTCCTGAACACCCCCAGGGACAGTGACTCCACCACCTCCCTGGGCAGCCCATTCCAATAGCAAATCACTCTTTCTGTGAAAAACTTCCTCCTAACATCCAACCTATACTTACCCCGGCACAACTTGAGACTGTGTCCCTGCTTTCCTTGTTCTCACTCTTCCTTTGGGCTCTGCTTGTGGTCACCACAAAAGGCTAGACGCAAGACTGGGTAGCCCCTCGGTCTGAGCCTGTATGGTTTTTCTCTTCTGACGTCCACTAAAGAAAGTGTAGCTGCATGATCATATGCAACTATGAATTGATTTTATTTCTTAAATCAGAATTTCCCCCTAAATTATCAGGATGCAGCAGACATGGTCATATTTAGAAGTCTTTTAGGAAGGTGTCCAGACCAGACAATCAAAGCTACGTTTGCCTTGTAATTAAGGATTGCAATGCCTTGTACAGTCCTAGATAACCTGTTATTGTCTCCTACAGGTCACAGAAGTTAAGGGACTTGCTACTCACATCCTTGTGGGAAGTGTTACTTGTGAGACAAAAGACCTGTTTGCAGCTCGGCCTCAGGTGGTTGCAGTAGACATTAATGACCTTGGCACAATAAAGCTGAACCTTGAAATCACCTGGTAGTAAGTAGAGCTGGGTGGGTGGTTGGGTTGGGTGGTCAAGCAAGCAAGTGCAAAAACTCAAGCAAAGAGAAAAGGGCTCTTCTCTTGATTTTGCTCTCTGCTGAAGTATATAAGGAAGAAATCGTGGCCCAGGTTTCAGTGATGAGAAATAGTTGCTGGTCAGACACAGGTTCCCTGTGTTACCTGTGGCAGATGGGGTTGTGTCAAGCTTGTTGCCTGTGCCTAGTTACAGCTGGTGAGTACTGAAGTTGAGGCACGTGAAGCAGTAATGACAGATCACAGAACTGCCTAAAATGTGTACTTTTCCCCCAAACCAAAAAGGGACATAATTGAGTCCTCATATATTCACTGCATCTTTTTTAACATTAGTGTAAAATTCTTTGGAGTTGCCCTGGGTTTGCACTAGCACAGCTAAGTTCAGAAGTTGGGCCACCTTTAAAAGCTGGCTCTGAAAGTGTTCATACACCATGAGGGTGGTGGGAGATCTGGCATCGTCCGTTGTGGGTGTGGTGCTTAGGGACATGGCTTAGTGGTGGAGTTGGCAGTATTGGGTTTGTGGTTGGACTCAAAGACCTTAAATGTCTTTTCCAACCTTTCCACCTGGTAGAAAGGGATCTGGGGGTTGTAATAGGCAGCTGAATATGAGCCAGCAGTGTGCCGAGGTGGCCAAGAAGGCCAGTGGCATCCCGGCTTGTATTGAAAATGCTATGTCCAGCAGGTGTAGAGAAGTGATTGTCTCCTTGTGCTTGGCTCTGGTGAGGCCACACCTCGAGTATTGTGTTCAGTTTTGGGCACCGCAATACGAGAGCGATGTGGAGGTGCTGGAGCAGGTCCAGAGGAGGGCAAGGAAGCTGGGGAAAGGCCTAGAGAATAAATCTTTTGAGGAGCAGCTGAGGGAACTGGGGATGGTTAGTTTGATAAAGAGGAGGCTGTGGGGAGATCTCATTGCTATCTGCAGCTACCTGAAGGAGTATTGTGAAGAGGCTGCTGCTGGGCTCTTCTCACAGGTAGTTTGAGACAGAACAAGGGGGAATGGCCTCAAGCTGAGACTGGGTAGGCTTAGACTGGACATTAGGGAAAAGTTTTTTTCATAGAGAGAGTGGTTAGGCACTGGAATGCGCTGCCCAGGGAGGTGGTTGAGTCACCAGCTCTGGATGTGTTTAAGGGTCGTTTGGATGTGGTGCTTAGGGATATGGTTTAAGGTGAATTTTGTAGAGTAGGTTGGACTTCGTGATCCTGAGAGGCTTTTTCAACCTGGATGTTTCTGTGATTCTGTGATGCTTTGGTCAGCATAGGTAAGCTGATGGTGTTAGGATTCAAACCCATTTCACATGGCACTTTAATAAAGCTGCTAACTGCCATTTCCAAGAAGCATTGATGCTTTTAGCTTTTGCAGTTGTGTGCTTTTTCCTGTAATGCAATAAACATGAAGCCAGCAGTAACAGCTACTGGTTTCCTTGATAATGCAACGGCTTTGCTAATAACAGAGCATCTTTCTCATTAGTATGTGTGACACTTGGCAACTCAAATCCAAGAATACTTTTTATGTGAGAAGAATAACAGCAAACTACACCACATAAATGATTTCTGAGAGTAGAACTCTTTCATCGGAACTGAAAACCACACTTCTGAGCTGCTGTCTAATTAACAACGTTTTCTTTTAAACACTTCTGTTCAAAAAACCTGCTACCTCTGGGTTTTGATGTGCTAATAAACCACCTTTTCAAAAGTCTTTTCCATGGACCTGAAATTTCTCCTCACTCAACCTAACAACCATCATTTTTTTTTCTGTTGTGTGTCCACAGCCCCTTTGATGTCGAAGACTTGACCCCATCTACTGGAAATGTGAGCAAGACATCTGCTCTCCAGAGGAGAATGTCCATGTACAGCCAAGGCACCCCTGAAACACCAACTTTCAAGGACCACTCATTCTTCGTAAGCTCTGTTCAGCTTCATGTTTACCTAATGAGAAGCCCTAGAGCGATTCGAATGCTGCAAATGCTTCATTGCTTTAACACATCTAAGCTTTTTTATCCTGGCTCCAACAGGTTACCCTTACAAAGTGCTTATAAAGCAAGTGCATTCCTAGCTGCTAATCCTAAGAGAAGGTGACTGTGATTCTGGCATCTTTGAAACTGTGTGGCCAGCTATTGCATATGTATTCCTCATGCCTGGCTGCTGCAATGATTCAGTGATCTTTATGAAATGTGTCTTTAATTTGTAATAGCAGTTAAACAACCATTGTAGTACCAAGTATTTTTTACTGTAGCCCTTGATAATATTTGCCCCTGTGCTGAAGATATTCACAGGGTGCTCTTGCAGCTTGCATGAGTCCAATACTCAATGTTTAATCAGGACTGTGTATAAACCAAGCAGGCCACCTGTACAGATAGGAAATTCACATTCCATGCCTGTAGTTTAGTGCTCTGCTACAAAGCATTCATTTCATCTGCCATTCCTCACACCCTCTTTGCTTTAATCGTTGAAGAAATGGCTGCATCCTCTGCAAGACAGGCCAAAGTTGGCAATCTTAGATGCTCTGCAAGACACTTTCTTTGACAAGCTTCGTCGCAGTCGCTCTTTTAGTGACCTGCCATCGCTCAGACTAAGCCCAAAAGCAGGGCTAGAGCTATATGTGAGTTATGTTTTTTGTTTGGGGAAGGACTTTCTCAGTCCCTATGTGGCATCTCTGTTCCTATGCATCCTACATCTGTTGCTCTGTGTTGCAACTCACTCATTTTGCTGACTGATTAAAGGGGAGAACATGACTGTGAGCCCATGCTGCTCACATTAAATCAAAATTCCTCTTGGCTTATACAGGAGTAATGATCAGAAGGCTACTGTCTGTGAGTGGAGAGCAGGGTAAGAATACAAGCCAACAGGGTATTCTTGAAAATCACCTGCCTCACTGACTGATGTTATAATATTTGCCTAGTAAATATGACTTTCAGATACTAGAATCACGAGCATGTTGAGGGAAAGAAGAAATGAACCTTTGAGTTAATTATATCTAGGGGGGAAAAAATCTGCTAATAGCTCTGGGAAAAAAAAGGTGCAAGTTTCAGACACTCTAACTTTAGACACCTTACCACTTACCAACACATGAATGCCTGCAGTTCTTTGCAGCAAACTGTCAGCAAAATAGTAGTTGCCTTTCATATATGCTGTGCATCTCCATGAATTGGCCACTTAACAAGGCAAGATTTGTAGGTCTGATGTATGACTTCTACAGTGGTTTTTTTTTTCCCCTGTAGGACAGTCAGAGATATAAACATATGCATATCCTGTGGTCATTTTTCGGTTGTATACTCTGGTTTTGCTTCCTAAATGATCAATGCCCTGGTCAGTGTGTCACCACACAATTCTTCTGTTTCATTTTGGCAGAACTTGTGTTGAACAGGGCTCCTATGTAACTCATGTTCAACAAGCATTTGGAGATATCCATGCTACATGCAGAACACGCTCTCAACAGAAAAGAAACAGTACAGCATTATCACCACAGTGATATTACTGTCTGTAATAGTGCCATGGCACTAGAGAAACTTTTGGAGGAAGTGTATTAAATTTTAGGGATTGCTACTTTAGAAGTCAGAAAAGAAATTGACAGCAGGTATGAAAATGCAGCCAAGGTGGCTCAGATGCAACCCCACTGAAAAGGGAGATGCTGCATGAACTAGAGTAGTGCACTGGAAACGCTGTCTGAGGGAATGGAGCAGGGCGAGCAGAATTGGGGTTTCTGTGCTGGGACTCACTTCCTCGAGCTCTCTGCTTACTAGAGAGGTTGCTGAGCCCAAGTTTTCCAGCAGTGTTCCTGATGAAATCAGGAGCCATGCCAGATGAAAGGAAAGTTGGATTAGGGGTATCTTTTCCATCTCTCAAGTCTTGAATGGCTCTTTAACCTTTTTCCTTGCACTTTTCTTTCCTGGGCACGTACTGTAGGATTTTTTTCTCTTTCCAGTGCCACACGTGCAATGTTTTCTCTCTCTATTATCTTTTCAGTCAAATTTGCCTGATGATGTCTTTGAAAACGGAGCAGTGAGCACCGAGAAGCGACCTCTTTCTTTCACTTTTGGCGACCTGCCTTATGAAGACCACCTGCCGCCTGCTAACTCCGCAGAGTCCTCTTCTGTTCATGTCAGCTCCAGCCCTGACATCACCGCAACCACCACCCAGCACCAAGCTCTCAGCTCCTCCAAGAGCTCAAGTCTGGACTCCAGCAGCAGTGATTCCCGCAGAGACTCTGTGACGGAGGCGAAGGACCTGCCCTCTCAGGGAGAGGGAGCAGTGGGTGAGAACAAGACCACCCCGAGGGCTGCTCCTGAAGTTTGCCGAAAAACCTCTGACGCTGGGAGCGATCAGGTCTTCATAGAAACGAGTGTCCCAGTGTCTCTGCTGCAGGACACGGATGAAGGCTCAGAGCTCAAGCCTGTGGAGCTGGATACCTACGAGGGCAACATCACGAAGCAGCTGGTAAAGAGGCTTACATCAGCAGAGGCACCCATGACCCCAGAGAGGCTGCCGTGTGAGGGATCAATTAGTGGGGAATCAGAAGGATATAAGTCCTACCTCGATGGAAGCATTGAAGAAGCCTTGCAAGGGCTTCTCTTAGCTCTTGAGCCTCATAAAGAGCAATATAAAGAGTTTCAGGACTTGGACCAAGAAGTGATGCATCTAGATGACATCCTAAAAGTGAGTACATTTTCAGAAAATAATACTACCCTAAAGAAGATCTCAGTGGGTAGAATTTCCTCCCCTTCCTCCCAAACATCAAAGTAGGGGTTTTGGAGATCCATAAAATTCTGCAGTAGCAGTAGATCTGCTCCTGTTCAAAGCATCCCTTCAGAGTGCTGCGTTTTTAGATTTGACATTGGCAATATGCTTACCATGGCCTTGTCTCCTCGAGCAGTGGACCTTCTAATCTGATCAAAACCTGGGGGAAAGAGAAAAAGGTGCAATGGCAGAGTGGCAATTAAGCTATAGCCTTCTCTTCAGGAGCCACTTGTGAACCCATTGCTTGTCTTATACTGGAGATCAGATTGTAGCCACTCTTCTGCCTTTGAAATCTGTAGGTAGCATCCTCAGCAGGTGTACTTTAGCAGACTACCTCTGAGCTCTGTGGAGCTGTACAGACCTACACCAGCTGAGAATCAGGCCTTGTAACCATAGAAGATGACTTTTCTACATAACCAAAGGGATTTAGAAGCACAGATCTCACTGAAGGCTGCCATCCCCCCATTGCCTAGGCTGCTTCTGAGCCTTCTGTTTGTTCCCCCATGCACATTCAAAAGGAGAGACATCCTGACATTACACCAGGATGGGCAAAAAGAAAACTAGGAAGTTGAAAATTAGAAAGAGGAGAAGAGATTTGCATGTGTGTTATTAATGTTTACTGCTGATCACTGTGACCTGTCTCCCCCATGAAAAATAACTCATAATGCATTACTGTGCAAAGAGTATTGGGAATTAATCATTTCAAGTGCTTCATATTCATATGCAAGTTTGCCTGCTCTAGTCACTTAAGCATCATCATGTCTGAGGAGGAAGGAGGAAAATATTTCTCCTTCAGTGTTATCTTTTTACAAAGAAACTCTGTTAACATCCTTGTTTCCCTGGCTGTTGGCAGCTGCGTGGTACTTGCCCAAATTAAGTGCTTTTTTGACAGCTCGCAGCCTGTTTCTTACACTGTTTTCCAAGGAGGTTCAACCAGACAAAGTTACCAGTGCTATTATTTTTTGACTCTGTGGCTGCTCTGCAGAGAAGTTAACTATCCAAACAGCAGAGGGACAATGGAGACTGTTTATTTACACTCCTTTTGCCAGAAGTTGCAAAGTGACAGGCATGGGGCGGGTGGGAGAAGACAGCCGTGTGCAAGCAGGATTCCTGCACTCTCCAGAGAGTCATCTCATCTGGATCTGCTTCTGTCTGCATTTCACCTATTCATCGCCTTGCAGACCAGCACAACAACTCCAGCAGCTCTGCTGGGTTCCCCACACAAAGAGGTTGAGCTGGAATCCAGCTGTGACTGAAGAATTCTCTCTTGGCCATATTAGATGGGTAGAGAAAAGGAGAAGCCCACTTGTTGCTCTTTGCTTTTCCCTGAAGAAGCTGCACTACCTGCTCTGAAAGAAATAGTAGCCAAAACCATTGGTGCTGTGGAGGAAGCAGGATCCAGCACCTACCTCTGTCACAGATCTGTTGGGAAGTGCATTTGATCAGCTAATCACTGTATGGCCAGTTGAAGGAGTCAAGCATCCTATGTCACCAGCATCGCTACTGTGTGAAAGCAAATCAAAACCAGAACTCCAACTCCCCTCAGCTCTGGGGGAGCTGGTGCTGAGTCTGAACTTGGATATCAGTGTGTTTCTTTCTATTGAGACAATCCTGGCTCTTGCCTGGAACTGGAAGATGTGGCTTGTGTAATGGCACTGGTGGCTCCTGGTTGGTTCCGATCAAACAATCAGAAGATGTTTAAGTCATTGCACAAACCAAGGGAGGTGATCCCTCAAATTACATCTGATCATGCAAGGTGACCCTGGAAGCAACTCTGTGAGCATGTTTGGATGAATCACCACATAGCATCAGGATCACCACATAGCATCAGGGCCTTTGATACTTCCTACAGCAACAGCAAGACTTCATTCCAGCAGTGAGATGGAATGGCTTCCCCCCTCTCTAGCACTGTTAATTCCTGAGTTACAATACTGCCTTTCTGTGTCACCTAGGAATCTGATGCCTGACTGGCTTTTCTTTGATAAGCCATATGGCTTTAGAGACCAAAAAAGTCTTCTCATCCTCAAAAATAAATGTGACCAAATTAATTCCTGACTAAGGTCCGCTGGATTTATACCTGGGAAAAAAAACTCTGTAGTGCTACCAGATTTTGCAAACAGAACAGCAATTACAGAATGTGCCCTCCTCTTTCAACTGGCAGTGCACTGATTGCTGTCTTTGTTTTTGGAGGATGCCAAAAGCTGCATCACTCACATTCAAAGTCCACTTCTCACTTCTATAAAACACATCAAATTTTGCCTTTCAGGATTTTTCCTTTGGGATAAAATGAGGAGGAGGAATGGAAGGAGTTTTCCAGTTCTCAGCCTTTTACTGTATGTGCTATGAATATGAAGGTTTGAAATGAAACACCCAATAAAATGAAGTTTCAAAAATAAACTCAAGAATTTGAAATTTTTAAAAGCTTTATCCTTTCCCCCCCACACACATCTTTTCTTTCAGTAGTAACTAATATTTGGGGTTTTCATTGGTTTGTTCTGCCTTTGCAGTGCAAGCCAGCAGTAAGCCGAAGCAGGTCCTCCAGTTTAAGTCTAACAGTTGAAAGTGCTTTAGAAAGCTTTGATTTCCTGAACACCTCTGACTTTGATGATGAGGATGGTGGTGGTGTGGAGGTTTGTAATGGTGGAGGAGGTGCAGACTCGGTATTTTCAGATACCGAGATTGAGAAGAATAGGTAAGTTTGCAGTCACTGCCAGCTGTGCTTGTGCCAAACTGATACCCCAGCTCTTTGTTGCTAACAGGGCATCCCGGTGCACACATTATTCAAGGAAGACTGACTAATCTTTACTGAGTTGACAGGGTCAGAGGGCTCTCTGTGGCTGCTACATACAAAATTTCAGCTTCCAGGAGAATTTTTTACCCTGTTCAAATATATGCAAAACTGTCCTCCAAAGGAGAAGGATAAATTAAATTTAAGCTGACATCAACTCTAGCAGAGCCTCTTCCTTGACATTGGTTTGGACCTGGCTTTCCTTGGATGTAATAACTAATTCCTCTGTGGTTTTCCCCCCTCCCTTTGTCTTTTCTCTCTAGCCGAATGAGTCTTTGCAGTGGATTAAGCTTGTCAGTAACAGTAACACAGGGCCAGATTTAAGCAGCATGGTGTAGGTTTCCTTTGGAATGTAAGAGTGATGACTGGTACTCTGTTCATGGCCCCGTGTGTTACTTGCCCTTCTTTCATCACCTTTGGCCTTTCTCAGAAAAACACAAAAGAAAAGAAAAAAAGAAGAAAAAAAAGTTGTGTTGTTTGTGCCGTGGTCTGCCATTGCTGTGTGACCTTAAGGTGCTGTGTTTGAATCATTAGATCCTAAAAGCATGTGTGCATCCTTGAGGCTGACGTGATGCCCAGCAAGCACACAAAGCAGCAGTAGAGCTGGGCTAAAGAAGAGCAGAAAGCGGTTCCCTTGCACCCCAGGCTTTCCAACCAGGGAGCTATACTTCTCACACCTTGTTGTGGCCTGTGTAAAAACCACTGTGACTGCAAACAAGCAAGCACTATGTAGTTCCCATTGTTTCACTGCATATCCTCTTTCCATGGTGGGGATAAAAAATTGGCAGATTGCATTGCTTGCTAAATTGTCACCCTGAGTCCAGCTCAGTCTGTCTTGATTTAAGGATCTGTCTTAAACCAGGCACTCACTTGAGCATAAATTTAACTTGAGCAGCAAAAATTTGAGTTAGTTATAAGCTAGCTTAATAAGCAATGAAAATAGTTTTAAGTTAAAGTAAAAGTGAAAATTTCTTTTTTTTCCTCTCTGGCTCATCCCCAGACAGTGTAGATTCCCACTTCCATTTTTAGATGTGTAAGTGTGTGACTCAGTGTAAAGATTGCAAGTGTTGAAACTTCTGCACTTGCAGCCAAATCCACTTGCCATCTGGGGACTGACCTCGGGCTTTGCCTGTAAACGCAGGGAGGACTGTTTGTACACCAAGACAATGTTGGAAATAATGATTTAAAACACAGTGAGACTAGCTTTGTGCTTTTACAGAAACAACTGGCAACTTAAGCTGTACCCACCCTGCCTAAAACAGCAAATGAAAACATCATGTCTCATACTCCAGCAGTGGTTTCCCTTTCCTTCTGCAGTGAGCATCACATTTGTCAGGAGGAGGGCTCGGAAAGCACAGAGATGTTCTTAGCAGCTCAGTGCTTGGGGTGGCACAAATTACAACGGTGACTGGGGAGGTGGTTCACCAACAGATGGGAGAAAATTGTCACCACCAAGTGAACATAACGGGGTTAAAGGGGCTTGCCTTTGAGAACGTTGATTGCATTGCTCAAGGCAAACCAGTCAGGGCACAGAGAGCTGTCCCTTCAGTCGGTACAGCCCTTCCATGCCTGATCAGGGCAGCACTGCTCCTTGGTGATATGATGTGTTCATCGTGAGGTTTCTGTCTGCTTGCAGCTCTTCTGCTGTGTTTGTTGCCTATCACCCTGAGTGAATGTGTGTGTGTGTGTGTGTCTGCTGCAGTGGTTGGCCCTGCACTGACCTCCCTCATCCCTCCCCAGTTACAGGACAGAGCACCCAGAAGCCAGAGGCCACCTGAGCGAAGCTCTCACAGAGGACACGGGTGTGGGCACCAGCGTAGCCGGCAGCCCTCTGCCCCTGACCACGGGCAACGACAGCCTCGATGTAACCATAGTTAAGCACTTGCAGTATTGCACACAGCTCATTCAGGTACCAGGCCCAGCTCAGTTGGGGCATTTAGTTTGATTTTTCTCCTGCAGGCACTGGTGTGGCTGCTACATGAGGTGTCAGCAGGCCAGCGAGGGCACTGCAGCTCCTGGGGGGCAGCAGGAGTGCAGGGCTGCGACAGTCATCTTGCTAGGGTAGGAAGGTGACAGCCTTCATCCTCTACCAGAGAAGCCTTCATCATCCTCCTGCCCTGGCCCATCCAGAGCAGACCTGATGCACAAACTATGGGACACTTTGCAGGTGTAATGCCCAGCAATACTGATAGACAGCACATGGCAGGGACAGCCTCCACTCTGGACTGTAAGCTTTCACTGTCTTTGAGGTCAGGCCCCAGCTAGGGTAGTCTCTGTCTTCAGAGGTAAACCAGAAGCCCATAGCTCAAGGGCAGAAACCAATTTCTTCATGTGATCTGTCTGCAACACAGAGTAAAGCAGCATGTGGCAGCCCCCATCTGGGACACCAACACTATCTGTGCACACAACTAAGTAGCACAATCTTCTAGAGGGTATTATTTCAGAGCCCAAACACAGCAAATGTGCCATTAAACCTGCAGCAAGCAAAGGAATTGGGGTCTTCCTGACAAAATATACTACAGCTTCCTCTTTGTGATTATCTGATTCTTTCAGCTTAGATACCATTAATTTTACAAAAGCTGTGCAGAGTGATTCTGATTCCAGCACCCTTAGTGCTGAGCTGGATACTGCTGACTTACAGGTGTGAGAAAAAAAGGCAATGGTTTAAATGCAAGAGTACGAGGTAACTACGCAGCTGCAGGAGGTGAGCTCAGACTCTGTCCACACACACAGAGCAGATTTGACATGAACAACGTTTATGTGGCCTGCTAAAAAGAATGCATGTGTCAGCAGCAGGGAGGAAACACCAAATTCATAAAGGCACTTGGGTAGTTGATCAGAGCTGAAACTGAGTGGAGAAAGAGTGATCCACGTTCTGCCTCCAGACAGGTGTGTCCTGGAAGTCCACAGCCTATGTTACATGAATGTCAGACTAATCTTTTCTGGCTTAAAGGCTTATGATGATGGATTCCTTTAGCTTTGCAGTGTGTAAATGAGAAATTACTTACGCAAATGACTGCTTGGATACTCAAGTGTCTGGACCTGGATGTCAGTGTTAAAGATACAATCGACTAGGACCATAAACACCCCAGAGACAAACAAAACTTTTGAAGTTAAGGAGCTCTCCTGGTTCCAGCCAATGCATTTGCCATTGCATTTTTTCAAGTGCCAGATCTTTTGGAAGGTTTTTTTTTCTCTTCTGAGGTTTTGGGGGTTCTTAGTTTAGTGACTCCATTTCCTCTCTTCCCATTTGTCTTCACCAGCAAATTGTGTTCTCCAGTAAAACACCATTTGTGACAAGAGACCTCCTGGATAAGCTGTCCAAGCAGATCCTAGTGGTGGAGAATATTGCAGAGATCAGCACTGAGAACCTGGGAAACATCACCTCCCTTACTGATGGTAAGAGACACGTTAGAGAGGTTTGCTTCTGAAAAGGGTTCCTTTGGGCATGCGTGCCTGCTGAAATACTTGTTGAGCAGAGCTCACCAGGACTGCAACAGATGTGGTAAGGGCTGACTCATGGTTATCAGCAGCAATAGCAGCCACCAGAGTTGGTCAGGGGCCCTATTGTCTTCAGGGCTGGTATCCAGAAATAAGCAGGTGAAAAAATAAGAAAGGACATCTTGTTTTGTTTGAGGTGCAGACAATGCAGATGGGTCATTGCTGCAGTGAGGTGGGGATGCTGCCACCTCTGAAGAGCCATATTCTTCCTCCACTTCTTCCCAAGAAAAGGCAGGACCTGTCTTATACTATTAAGAGACTCCTTGAACATTTTATCTGTAGTCACCTCTGTAGAGACTTACCTAGATATTATTCTTCTTGGTGCATCTACTTTAGTAAGTTGTAAGAGCCTGACAAACACCTAGTTACATTGCCTCACAAGCACTCTGGCAGGAGAGGTAAATACAGCATGGTGTACTTCCTTGGTTTATCAGAAAACAGGCACAGGTTGAGTGACCTACCCAAGACCACAGAGCAGTGCTACAATAAGGAGCAGTCTGCTGCAGACCACTTGCAGTGTTCCCCTGATATTTTGTGGTATTTAAAAGGATGAGACATCAGTGCCCAGAAATGGAACAGAAGCAAATTTTCTCACATCCTACCATGGGACACAGAAGGAAAAAAACCAGGTGAGCACATGGTTCATGCTCTCTGAAGGTAATGGCACAGGGTGACCCACCAAACTGTCCATCAGTGAGCTAGGCTGAGATTTTTTCCACTCTTCTCATTTTTTTTCTCTTCTGGAAGTCAATGCCTGCAGTATGGCTGTGTTTCATCATTCTGCTTTTTCTCCACTAGCAATTCCAGAGTTCCACAAGAAGCTGTCACTGCTGGCATTCTGGATGAAGTGTACTGGCCCTTCAGGAGTCTATCACACATCTGCAGACAAGATGATGAAGCAGCTGGATATCAATTTTGCTACCACTGTCAATGAAGAGTGTCCAGGGCTAGCAGAAACAGGTACCACCTGCTGCAAATAATGTGTCATCAAAATGGAGAGGAGTTGTGTACTGGGCTTTAATCAACCTTCTTTGCTCTGGTTTCCAACTCCTTGGAGGATTATACGGCCATGCCTCCATCTCATTTGAAAACTACTGCTACAACTCTTGACAGTTTTGGCCTCACATAATCAGAACAGAAGTAGATGAGGTCAGCTGAAAAGAAAATCCTACTTAAAGGTTTATGAGCTGATCAGAAAGTAACTCTATTCCCAAATGCAGATTTGTAAGGGACTCAGTGAAGTAGGAATCCTCTCAATTTTATGTCTGCATAATGTCCACACCCCATTACAATTCACTAAGGTGGAATTAACACACCTCCAAGTGAGTCTGTCTGAATATAGGTCCCTACTTGGAGTGAGATGTATTACATCATTCACCAGCTCTCCTTGGGACAGCACAAGGATGTGAGGTGACTTGCTCAGGTGTGGGGACCTACAGTGCAGATGCCTGCCCAGGTCAGTGTTTTCCTTCCTGCACCATGATACAGCTGTTACAGCCAGTGCTCAGATTGGCTTTCTACATGCAGGAACGTAAAACCAAGCCAAGTCAAATCCTGCCTCTGTACACATCACTGCTACTTCAGTGGCATCAGGCAGATGCAACTGCCAGTCCATGTGGGCAGGCTAGAGAATACTGCTGTCTACAACTACCTGAAGGGAGGCTGGAGGGAGGAGGGGGCAGCCTCTTCTCCTGGATGACAAGTGACAGGACTAGAGGAAATGGTTATAAGCTGCACCAGGGGAGATTTAGGCTGGATAATAAGAAATACTTCTTCACAGAAAGGGCCATGAAACATTGGAATGGTCTGCCCAGGGCAGTGGTGGAAACACCATCTCTGGGGGTGTTCAAGCAACAGATGGACCTGACACTCAGGGACATGGTTTAGTGTTGAGCCTTCAGAGCTTGGTCAAGGGTTGGACTGGATGATCCTTGAGGTCTTTTCCAACCAGCTATATTCTGTGATCCTGCAATTCTGTGAAAGGATGCTGTGTCGATAGGACAGGAAGCTGCACGAGCCCTCCATAAACAAGAAAAGGTTCCTTCTCACAAAGGTGTCCCCTGGTGATGACAGCTACACAAGGAGAGGGTCTGCCTAGCTTTTAACCAAACCACAGTTGAGGTTAGAAATGTTGGGAAATACCTGTCTCTCTAAGTATGGTTCTTCCTGACTTCGAAGTGCAGCACTTTGCCAGCAGCTTTTGCTCTCACTAACGCATCCCTTTGTCTGTGTCTGCCTGCAGTCTTCAGAATCCTGGTGTCTCAGATCCTGGACCGGACAGAGCCTGTCCTCTACTCCAGCATGTCCTCCGAGATCATCACTGTCTTTCAGTATTACAATTATTTTGCCAGCCACAGTGTTAATGACCTTGGAAGCTATTTGCTGCAGCTTGCAAAAGAAGGTAGAGTATATAAATCCTGGTGGCTAACAGAGAGTACATTGGTGTCCTTCTGATCTCAGCACAAAACAGTTCAGCCTGAGGCTGATCTTACAAAAGAAAGGGGGAAAGGAGACACAGAAGTGCCTTGGATACGAAGTCTGAATGCACCTGAACAGTTGTGCACATCAAGGAGCTGCTGCAGATACAGCCTCAGTCATTTCTGTTTCCATATTTGGATGAGGAAAAAACATGTTGAAGGAGTTAGTTTTCAGGCTGATGGTGGTGGGCTGGGAAGTGTTCTGTGCCTGCAGCTTGGATGACATTCAGGTCTTTCACCAGCTTTTATGGATAGACCTTCTGAAGTTCTGAGCTCTTCTCTGGAGCTGGGGGATTGCAGCACCTGTGTCTGGCAGATTTTACCACCAAGAGCCAAAGTGAGAACCAGATGCTCCACAGAGCATGCTAGACTGCAGTCCCTGGCAAGCCAAATTTTATTCTCTATTTGAGAGGGAACTTGAGAAACCTTGTCTGGTTTTCATTTTTATTTGGGCATAGTGGGGAGATTTTGCTCAAAAGTCTGGAAGGAAAAAGACATTTCAGCCCACCTCTGAACCATGTGAGGCCTGGCTCTTGGTAGCAGGTATCATTCTGCCTAGGGAAAGTTCTCACAGAGATGCCCTGGAAGGCAATGCACTGGCAATATGTGTCTTCACTTGTTATAGGGAAGATTTACATCTTCCAAAAGAAACAGAAGATTTGACAGGTAGAGCCCTGACTCTAGGTAGGCTGCAAGTGCTGCAGTGTCCCATCTAACCCATCTACTCATCACCTTCTTTGGGAGAACATCTGAGAAACTGGCCCAGCCAGTTGATCCTTTAGACATACTGCAATGTGGATTCATAGCAATTGCTCAGATGGGGATTTTTCACATCCTTTCTGTAAAAACTGAGGATTGCAAGCAGATAAGAGAGTAATCTGTAACACTGAGAGGATGAAATAAGTAACAGGGATCTTTCTCTTGCACTTCTAGCCTCTGTGGTTCAGGTGCTGCAGTCAGTGAAAGATGGAAAACTGCAGCAAAATGTGGCCAAAATAAACTCCAATAATCTTCCACCGCAGCAAGAAGTTTTGAGAGCTTTGGCTTTGCTTCTCAATGAAAACAAAAATGAAGTCAGTGAGACTGTGGCATCACTTCTGACAGCCACTGCAGAAAACAGGCACTTCAGGGAGAAGGTAAGTGGCAGAAAATCACCTCTCACATCAGACACCTGTATCATCGTGATGGGTTTTCCTGCCTGCGTGTCTCAGATGTGTACACACAGAAAATCATTGCTCCAAGCCTGATTTGAACTGATCCAGAGGGATTTCCTGTCTAGTTTTTCTGCATCTATGCAAGTATGTTTCTGCCACTATGCCAGTCTGTTACCTGACAGTAACACAAACACAGTTCTGCAAGTGCTACCGAGTGCTGTGCTCTCCAGCTGCCTTCCTCACGTCAGCACTTCTGCTGGCCTGTCTCGGCAGACCTGGCTTCACTCCCAGGCTTCAAGGCAACAGTCCCCAGCAGCACCAACACACACAGAGACATAGGTCTAAGATTTTAATGTTTTTCCCAAAGGAGGCTGGCATCTATGGGACCTTGTGCCACTTCTGGAGGGGATGGACTGCCTTGGGCAAACACAGCTCAGCTGTGAGAGCTAAGGTTCGAGTCTATCACAAGACACCAAAGATAACAAGCAGAGACTGATTAAATACAGACAGTAAAGAGAAGGGAGAAGAGGAATAAGAAGAAATTAGGAGTTGGCTTCTACCCTTCATACCCCTTCTTTCTCAGGAGAGAGTGAAATAAAAGGCAAGTGGCAGAAGGAAAGCAGAGGGAGGAGAAAAAGGAGATCATTCGTTGCTGCTGCTCTCTGTTGATCCAGTCCCTGCTTTGCTTGCTCTCCTACTTCATCTTCAATTTTTGCAGCCTCTTGTTATCTCAAACCATCCTCCTCCATCCCCAGCTTCATGGAGGCAACATTTCAAGAAACTATAACCTTCCCTTGGAACAGGTGTTTGTAGCTGATACCTGGTTCACTGTCTGTGGAGGGACCACAGGGTGCCTTGTGTGAGAACATTATGCAGCCTTATGCTGTAGATGAGTTGATTGTGCAGCCAACAGCCACCAAGGTTTGCTGCTCATGCTGGCTTTGTTTGCTCAACAGTAGCTACTAATTTATAAGGCCAATCAGTAAACGGTTTAGCAGCTCATGCTAACCTTGTAGTAACTATTTGCAGTCCCCCTGGGGTCCATCCCAGCTTGTTTATTACCATCCCTTCATTACAGAGACCATTGCCAGGGTCAGTTCTTACCCCATTCAAATTCCAAGGCTCATTTAAATCTCTCTGTCAATTTATTCAGAAAGGCCCTCAAGGGGACGAATTGTGCTTGCTTCTTTTCACTTTAGTGTGAACTTGTCCCCATCAAAAGCTGGCCTGAGACTACTAAGCCATAACTAGTGGCCTGGCCTGGGTCTGCTGCAGGCAATTATCCACCACATTCCCTGTAGCAGGGTCTGTGCCTCTCCACACATTGGCTGCCTGGGAGGTGAGCTGCATTCCCTCTCACTTCAGCAGGACAGGAAAGCCTCCACACTCCACCCATCTGCTCCACACCAGCACAAACATTTGCATCAATACTTTTCTTTATCTGTTCCCAGGCTTTAATTTATTACTGTGAAGCACTAACCCAGCCCAACCTCCAGCTGCAGAAGGCAGCTTGCTTGGCTCTGAGATACCTCAAGGTAAGAGACAAGGAATTCACTGTAGCACTTGGCATTACTTTAAAGAAAGGACATCTGATAGGCACAAACGACAAAAGATGCCAGAGTGGCAGTAGCAGCAATGGAGGTTTTTGCATCCTTTTACAGGTACTGTGCTGCTTGGGAATAGTTTAGGAGCTTCATTGCAAAACCAGCCAGGCTCTGGCATGTTGACAAAGCTTATGCTTTTCATATCATCTTTTCCTCCCTTGCACGTTGCCTTTAGGAGACAAACTTCCACAACAGAAAGTATCCATCCATGTAGTACTGACTGAGAGGCGAAAAGCCCATTCTTTCACAGGATAAAATGAGCTGTAATGCATGTAGGTTGCAGTTGCAGACGAGAAAGGGAGAGAGAGGTCACAGCTCATTTTGTGGCAAACAACTGGTACATCTGGGCACTACAGCTTCAGCTAGCATCTGGTACCATTTCTACACTCCCTCCCATGATGAGATGGAAAAATGCCCTTTTGTTTTAGCTGTATAGAGCCGTGAGAAACAGCACCCACCCAAGCCTGATAGCTATGGGACACTGGGGCACAAAACAGCTTCCAAGAGACAAACCCACCATGGACTGACTGTTCCTGCCTTGAAGAAGACAGCTCTAAAATACTACTTCATCTCAGCCAGACCTGATACTGATCCTATACTGTTTAAATACAAACACCTGTTCTCCCTTAAACTAAATGCAAGCAGGCATCCCTGAGAAGCAGCACTGAGAGGCATTATACCTTTTCTGCATACAGGCCACAGTGAGTTTTTTGCTGCCTCAGGAAAGCCAGACTAGGAATCAGTGGTAGGAACTGGAGAGAAACACATTTAAATTGAACAATGTGACTCTTGATGCAGCTTGAATGGCAGGAATGGCAATTGCTAGGGGGAAAAAACCAAAACACTACTGAAGGGATGTGTCATTGGGATCTTTACAGAAAAAGGGGAAGCCTTTCTGGAAGATGTAATTTCAGGGGTGGGAATGCTACAGTGGATAGGTGACTGAATTTGCTAACCCAGTGGCAGTCTAATTCACATCAAACCACATTGGTGGCACGAGGTCCCACTGAGGATCTCTTGGGGGTTTTGCAGATTGTGGCAAGTTCTGTGCTGCTGTGGCCCCATCACTCATAAGCATTCAAGCTGTAGTCACCAGTATGCACCCAGCACTGAGTCAATCAGAGGCAGCCATATTGAAAATGAGGTGGTGAGGTTTAATGGCTCTGGTAGCTAAGCCCTCATTCAGAGCATTGTAGACCAGACTAGTGCCCCTCAGATCAAGGCTCACACAAATACTGTGTTTGTGGCTCAGTGCCTCTGCCATGTGTCATGCTAGGGCAGTTCATGGCCTTCCTTCCACTCATCTCTCTTCTGGTCACATTAAATAGCCTGCCAGAGACACTGTCACAGCTCTTCTCCCTAAAGCCCTGACAATTTTGTAGCAGAGACCAAGATTATTCCTTGCATTCTTCCCAAAATAGCAGAGTCAAGGCAAAACCATGGAACTGTTGGTGAGTGCAGGTGGTGGTGAGCCTGCCGTGACACAGCTGAGCCGGGCAGCCAGCACACCCCTGTAGGTACAGTTGGGCTGGTGGAAACTGCCTTCTCAGACCTACGAAGCTTGATATGGCCAAGCTGAAATGCATTCCCATGACGTCAATCTTCCAGGCATCTCTCTGTCATTCCCTTCCTGTGGTGCTTTATGGCTTTGTCCCTTCACCCAGACTACAGTCAGAAGTGGCAGACATAGCTGGCCAGACAGATTTGTGCATGTGGCATATAGTGTAGGAAGTTTAAACAGGGTCCACACCAACAGCAGAAAATGTGCCTTCTCCTAGGTGCTAGGTGGGAAACCTCTGCTCCTCATGTCTCCACTGAGACCCTTCCCTTGCAGTAGGAGGGGCAGTGCAGAGCATGGCCAGTATGTCCCTGCAAGGCTGTGAAATCAAACCACAGTGTACCCTGCAGTGCTAATGGGGTTCTTCTTGCACTTCCCAGGCTACTGAGAGTATCAGAATGCTGGTCACGCTCTGCCAGTCTGACAACGAAGAGATCAGGAAAGTGGCATCCGAAACCCTGCTCTCACTCGGTGAGTCACTTGTTTTAGAGCAGTGTTTCGTTTTCTTTTTTAACACAGCAGCGTGGAGGACACCTGAATGATGACTCTAAACCAAAACTTTACCTAGAGTCAAACAGGTTAGAAAATAGGCAGTCTCAAAATCATTTTGGAAATCATGAAAATGAGCCAAAAAAGAGAAAGTGCATTGCATGAATCTGGAGAGGGGAAGGAAAAACTGCAAAAGAGAAGCTGAGAAACAGAAAGAATACATCATTAATTTGAAAAGCAAGCAGCTTTGAAGACACAGGACAGGCTATGTCTTATTCACCCTCCTCCTGGGGACTCCCTCCTGTCACCTCGACAGTGCCAGTCACGCTCTGGAGTGCGATTAACACTGCCAAGCGTTCATTTAATCTAAATTATCTTTATGTGCTTATTTGGACAGACCCTAGCGGCAAGTCATCCTCACACAGAACCTCAGGCAGCCTGCACTGACCCTCATTTGTCCTTGGGACAACAGATACCCTGTTCACTAACCTGTGGTCAGGCTGCCCAGCAGTGTGTGACTGCAAGTGTGGATGCAGAGTCTCAGGGCAGCAGTACTTCAGCGGCACAGAAGAACAGAACTGTTTTTCTGGCCTTTAGGCTAGACGTGAATGTCTGTTCCCCACTTGGGCATCCATCTGTGATTTTAGTTATCAAAACTCCCCAGATACACTCTTTGATTCACCAGTTCAGCAGGAATTCACTCTGCTGTTGGATGTGTTAGAGCTCAGGTTATAAAACAATTAGCCTGAGGACACTTCTGAAAGTGGTGGGGGAGATTGTTCTGCCATTCTTCTGGGTGACACAGAAGAGAGACCATTTTGGTTCCTAATAGCCATTTCAACACACTTGGCTCAGCATTATCTTCAGGTGCATGCAGGGTTTAACAGACAGGTAGCACATGCACTGTTCCCTCTTTTTCATCTGTATATCGTGTAACAGCATGTGCCAGGAGGTGAGAAGTTGGTAACTTCATATTTGCTCAAAGCAGAACTGGATAAACATCATCTGCCTCCATTATACCACAACTGCAACTGAGACCTTGACAAGCACCAAAGGACATTTACTAAGACATGTGTGAGGATGCCATTCACAATTACCCAGGTCGAAAAAGACCTTTGGGATCACTGAGTCCAACCTAACACCTAATTTACTAAACCACAGCACTAAGTGCCACATGCAGCCTCCTTTTAAACATCCCTATCATCACATTACACAAGCCACATCTGCTTGGGTGTTGCTCTAGATAAAACCAGCAAGCTACATGAGAAAATAATTAAAACCCTGGAATATTCAGAGCATAGAATCATAGAATTGTCAGGGCTGGAAGGGACCTCAAGGATCATCTAGTTCCAAGCCCCTGCCAGGGGCAGGGACACCTCACACTAGAGCAGATTGCTCAGAGCCCCATCCAGCCTGACCTTAGAAACTTCCAGGGATGAGACTTCCACCACCTTCCTGGGCAACCTGTTCCAGTGTCTCACCTCCCTCGTGGTGAACAAATTCTTCCTAACATGCTAAGTTAGGAATTCTTCCTAACATGCTAATTCTTCCTAACATTTCCCACGTAATTTCTGAAGTAGCCTTCAACAAGGTAAACTGTTGGAAGAGCAGGAAGTTACTGACAGGTTAGTACTTGATAACAATGGAAAATTCAGTATCAGTATTTTAAAGGTCATAAGGCAATGAGGTAATGCTTAAATATTTTGCATTCAGGTGAAGATGGGAGATTGGCATATGAACAGCTGGACAAATTCCCCCGGGAATTCATTAAAGTTGGAAGCCGACGTGGAACTGAAGCGGCCACAGCTTTTTAGGTGGAAAAGAACCTGCCCACATTCGACAGGCGTTAAAGGAGGATGGAGCTGCACCTCAGTGTGGGGAGCAAAAGGAAGACTTTGAAAAGTTCCATGAGACTGTCCCACAACGTAGCAATTCCCAGATTTCTTAAGAAAAGGCAAAATCTAAAATCCAGCTTCAGGGTTCCTATTGGCTCCTCTCTGCAGCTCATGATGGAACAGTTGGATGCCGAGGAACACCACTTTCTGAACTGATTCATGGCAAATAATTGCATGGTAGTTGCTCAGCCTCTACAAACTTCTGCGAGTTTTTAGACTTTGGCATTTTCATATATTTTACTATTGCATTATTTACTTCTTCAAAGTTGTCATGAAAGCTGGAGACCTAACGAGGCCAAGCAGGAGGCCACCCAAGCAGGACTGCGAAGCAGCTTTCTCTTCAAGCCCATGCTAAGCACTTGCTATCATGCAGTGTCCCCAGCCACAGGGAACACCATTCGTCTTTCCCAGTTTTCTCTCAGTAATGAAATATAAAGCAAGCTTCCTCAAGATCTGCCTCCAGAAACAGCATGATATAAGCCCTGGGAGATGTCACTTGGTGACTCATTGTAAATGCCTCTGCTGGTCTTTTATTTCTTTTCTCTTGCCCTCCAGCAACAAGCTGTCATTAATCCAGAGATCTGTGAGGGGGAAGTCAAACAATCACGTAGGTTTCTGAAAACGAAATGAAAAGGTAAAGTACATCTATTTATTCCAAGGAGGAGTGAATACAGCTATTCACACAACTCCCCGAAGCCATTTGGTCCTGAGAGTCGCAGGCAGGATTGGATTTCATACACTCTAATTAGTGGATCATAGCTTCTACAGAGTCATTTCAGTATAAAGAGCTACAACAAACTGAAGCAGACCTCAAAGGCAGTAATAAAGGGTAAAGGGAATGTATCTCCCCCCCCTCCCCTGCAAGGATGAAAGACAGCGAGTGCTTCGAACTGTTGATTATGAGCCTTAAGTGAAGAGAGGTGAATAGAATTTAACAGAAGAGTGTTCCTGTTCTCTGTTCATTATGCATGAAATGCTACTTAGATGTCAATTAAAGTATCCAAATTTGCATAGGCTACATAGAAAAGATTGCAAATAGTACACATCAAAAGGAAGCCTTGTATGCCAAAGCCATTGGCAGGCAGGGGTCATTTTGCTTGGTTGGGTTTTTTTTTTACTGTGAATGTTCCAGTGTACATATCTGTATATTTATAAATATATATATTCTCCCTTTGATTAAAAACAGTACATTTTGTACAGTTCAAAAATGCTCACTTGCTTGCTGAACAATACAAGGCTTTTTTTCAGAAGGTAAAACAACCACTTTATGTTTTTTTATAGAACATCTACCCACCCCCCATCAGCTGAATTCTCCCAAGGTCTCCTTTTGTACTGAGTTCTGCCTTTTTTTTTTTGTTTGTTTGTTAATTTTCCTTTTTTTTTTTTTTTTTTTTTGGGTTGTTTTTAGTTTTGTGGCATTTGTACTCACCATTATTTCCTATCACATAAGTTATAATAAAGGTTATTTTTTACATTACTAAGCACATCAGTCCATATGCATAGTCACTTTTGCCTTTCTCCTATCAGCAGCCTCCCCCTTGAGAGGCCCATAAAACCTGCAAACAGCAGGCAAGTCCGTTTAACAACTTCCTTGGTGATCTGGAGGAGGGGATTGAGTTCTTCATCAGCGAGTTTGCAGACACCACCAAGTTGGGAGCACGTGTCAACATGTTAGAGAGCAGGAGGCCTCTGCAGAAGGACCTGGACAGACTGGACAGATGGGCACAGTCCAACGCCATGAGTTTTAACAAGGCCAAGTGCCAGGTTCTGCACTTGGGTCACAACAACCCCATGCAGCACTACAGGATGGGGACAGAGTGTCTGGAGAGCTGTCAGGCAGAGAGGGAGCTGAGGGTACAGGTTGACAGCAGACTGAACATGAGCCAGCAGTGTGCTCAGGTGGCCAAGGCCAACGACATCCTGGCCTGTATCAGGAATAGTGTGACCAGCAGGACCAAGGAAGTCATTCTGCCCCTGTACTCAGCACTAGTTGGGCCACACCTTGAGTACTGTGTCCAGTTCTGGACCCCTCAGCTTAAGAAAGATGTTGAGGTACTGGAACATGTCCAGAGAAGGGCACCAAGGCTGGTGAGGGCGTTGGAGCACAGCCCTGTGAGGAGAGGCTGAGGGAGCTGGGGCTTTCCAGTGTGGAGAAGGAAAGGCTCAGGGAAGACCTCATTGCTCAAAACAACTACCTGAAAGGAGGTTGTAGCCAGGCAGGGGTTGGTCTCTTCTCTCAGGCACCCGGTGACAGAACAAGAGGACACAGCCTCAAGCTGTACCAGGGCAGGTTCAGGCTGGATGTTAGCAAGTTCTTCACAGAAACTGGCATTGGAATGGGCTGCCCAGGGAGGTGGTAGATTCACCGTCCCTGGAGGTGTTTAAAAGGAGACTGGATGAGGCACTTTAACTGGATGAGGACTGTTAACAAGCTTTTGCCAATTACTTCTTCCTTTCTGTGAAGACAAGACTCTCCTTTCCCTGTGACAAACATTCAGGCTTAAACTTGGGGAATACTGAACTGCCTGGAGTGTAGAGCCAAAGCTGCAGAGCATGCAGGGCTGCTCACATATACAGGTACCATGTCAAATGGAGCTTATAGGTACTTCCACCTCATCACAGTTTAAACAAACCCTTGGGAAAATGTACTAAGGGAACTGCTACACAGTTGTGACCATTATAAACAACATACACAGCTCACATGGAGCAGAGAGGAGCAGATACTGCTCTCAAAGTCAATGAGGAAATTCACAGGAATTTTGGTGGGAATAGTTAGACCAAAATTTAGTTCTGGCTGTGGTATCCAAGACTGCAAGCTTGAACGTGGCATACACATGTAGAGAGCTTCAATTTCATGTTGAGTGTTAACACTGCTTTAGAAAACTAAACCCGAAGAATCATGTTCCAGCACAACTCATGACAATGTATGAAAAAGAATTAAAAGAAAAAAAATCACTCTTAAGAACAAAACCAAATAAAATCCCCTAAGATTCTGTCCTTAGGGTAATGAATCCCTGAAAAGCAAACAAACCTTAAAGCTTCCAAACCCAGGATGCAAATAAAAAGGGACAATCTTTCTGATAACACATTCTTACACTCAGAGCTGAGCTGACAACCCTCCCCTTTCCTAGCACAACTAAAGCAAGAGCTCTGCTTTGTGGTGTAGTCAAAAACAGGACACTTAACTAGCAAGGAAGGAGCCAGCAGGCAGTAATTACAAAGCCTCTTTCTTAGGGCTGCTGCACATTGACTCAAATTTAAAAGGTCTCGGGCCACCCCAGAGAAGTGTAGGAAAGTTCCAGTAGCAGAATAACTCAGCAGCAGTGCAGATTGAAGAGAGCTCACCAGGAAAAGTACGCTCATGTGTTTGCCATCTGGTTTTGTTGGTGACTTGTGGTAGTTTTCACAACCCCTGCCATGCTGTTAGTATCTGTGCTCTGCACAGTAGATATAAATTCATAATGCCTTTATACTACTCAAGCTACAACATCTGCCTGTTAGGATACCCAGTTATGCTGTTGGCAAGTCTCCTCCTATACTCACTATACCTTTAGAAAGAGCACCTACTATAGTTTTACCCTATGCTGAAATCTGTTAGACTATTGCTGATTTAAGCACTCAAAATTAAGAGTCAACACAACTGCAAGACTGTAGATCTGAATTACCTCCTCTATTGATTTGCAATGGAACTATCCCGATGAGAGGATCCACAGCACTCCCATTAAATGGCTGCGGTGCCCCCGAAGGTGCAGCAGAAGTATTGTCATCCCCAAAGTTTTGACCTCGACTACAGCTTATCCCACTTCATCACAGGCAATTGTTGGCAGATTAACAAAGCAGCAAATTACAGAACACCACCATTGGCTGAACTGCTGTTATTACAGAAATGGGAAAAGAAATGAGCAACGCATAATAAACATCCTCTGCTGAAGAAAATCGCAATGCAATTCATTCTCAAGGAGAGCAAAGCACTGGGAATACATGACCTTGGCAAATTAGCACATCTACTGCTCAAAATCTTAAATGCAATCCTAAAAAACACCAACATCCCACACCAAAGCCACCATCTGATATGGCTCTTAAGTGAATAAGCATCATGCTCCTCCACAAAATTCAGTAACTTCATTGCTTATGCACACCAGACAAGGCCCACGTAAGCAACACAATGCCTAATTCCAATGGCCCAGCAAGCAGTTATGGTCTAATTCACTTCACAGTCTGAAGCAATGAGTGTTTACACTCAAGTTGTTCTTCTCACTAAATCAATTAAGTTCTTCCTCACACAAACCATCCACCCATCCCACAGCCTCCTCACCTCTTATAGTCTCTGCACATCTTGAAGTATCTGACACCTGCACATGGCCTTTCTCCCCACACTTCAGTCTTACGCATCTGAAATTGTCCTGCTCAGGCATGTTTTATGTGACAAGTGCTACAATGCAGGAGAGGGATTCCACTTTTGAGCAGTCTTAGACGACCAGTGAAAGATGAAACTGGTCATATCCTCTGCCATGCAGGAGCTGTCGCACTGCTCAAGTTGGCTGACAAAAGCATTTATGACTTGGAAAGAATCACACTCTAGTTAGGTTTAAGAACTGATAATTTTATTCTGCTAGACAAAGTATTCTCTGCAATGTGGCTGTAATGTTGACTTCCAGCAGGTACATAGCTCTGTTTCAGTGGTAAACAAGGGGTTTCCTGATAAAAGGTCAGATAGTTGTAAGAAAAGTGGTTACACAAACCTGTGTAATTTCTACACATTTGAGAAACCTTTCTCACATGCAGAGAAACCTCCCAGACTTACTATAACAATTTCAAGTTCAAGAAAGCTTTAAAGAAAAAATTCAGGAATTTTCAGGACAATAAATGAAACTTGACCCTTTAAGAACACTTTTAAACAATGATTAATGTAACATAAAACTTTCAACAACACTTTTGTACATTAGTATAATAGTGTAGGGAGACTGTCTGATCAAGGTCCAGTACACCCATGAACAGAGATAGATACTGGATATGGTTCATATGCCACAACCAGGTCTCATACCACCTTCTCCTGCAGTATATTGCTTTCCCAAGTTTACACAGCAAACTATTCTCTCTGCCAATGAACTGATGTTAACATCACCATAGTAGCCTTGATTTGAAGACTTCAGGTACCAGGTGTACACACAACTAAGTGGCATAGTTTTCTGATGTAAAACATTCTATTAGAGGTGGGCCAGCTGCTGTTACATTTTTCCCAGCCCACATAAGTAACCTGCATGGTTTATTTTGTAGACAACACAATTCAGCAGAAGGATGCAGCCACCTAAGAGAGAATCTTGTCTTTATCATTTGAATAATTCAAGAAAAAGCTTAAGTCTTAAATCTAGTAAGCATTCTTGGTGAAAATAGGGAAGAGCCTAATGCAGACAAATGCATGCCAGTTCTGGGCTTGCTACTGACAGTTCTTTGTTCTAACACCAAGACTTAACAGCAAGAGAAAACACCAAGACTTAACAGCAAGAGAAAACACCAAGACTTAACAGCAAGAGAAAATAATGAAGTTGCATTTGCTGTCTCAGTTGGGCTGGTCTGCCTAGCCAGCTAGTCATATGAGCGAGTTTCCTTCCCTTCTATCCCTCTCAAATACCCATAACTGTTAACCAAGAAGAGCTTAAACTAAATTGCACTGCATGATTATTAAAAGTCTGATTTTATGCATTTCCTTACTACTGTTGAAGAACTACTTTGGTGTGAGAATTGCTTAGAATGTGAGATAGGTTTAAGCCACTTGATAGTATTTTCTATTTCTTTCAAACAGAAAACCAAGGCCACTCTACAAAGTAGTTACTCAGCACCCAGCTGTTGGTTAAGCAGCATCAGTGCCAAGTTCAAGGACACACCTTTGTCACCATTCTGCACTGCGATGGAAAGGATTAGGTCTACCCACTCTCTAGAGCATAGTGGGAAGGTGTCATCTTTTGTTTATAAAGTTCCCAGGAAAATACAATGTCTCAACTTGCAGTTACCAGATTCAAGGCTAGTAGAAGCCAGAAGGAATGACTTCTTAAAACGGCACTGCCACAGAATAGCAGCCAGAATCAGTTGTGAAACCAACTTGCTGACACTTGCAAGAATGGAAGATATGGAAGGAATCTGAAGGTGCCAATCTGATAGCTCCAGAGGTGTGAAGACATACCCTGGAGCACTCATTTTGGCAAGACCCGATAGAACCACGAACTAGAAATCCCTGATTGGCCCTGCCTCCTGAGCGCCACGCAGCTTTAACCTCTTCACAAGATACTGTGATGGCTACCAGTTTTTAAAGCCTGTCTTTGGAAGATCTTGTTGCTTACAGTACAATTGCTGAGCTCATCCAGGACTGGAAAACCTGTGCTCAAATTCTACCCACCTTCTACCTTGCTGCTTTGCACAGCAAGCATTTCCCACCCTACCTCTTCTATTAATGTATGCCAGCTAAGGTGCTGACAGTTTCAGAGCACTTTTACTCTTGTCCACTCCTCAGAATATCATTGTTTTGGTAATAAGGTGCCTCATCTCTTAGTAAACACTAAAGAGTACTCTGAAAACAGAAATCAAGTTTCCTTTCAGAACATCTCTGAAGTGCAGGTTGCTTTGTCTCCAATTTTCAGTTCATCTGCTATTAGGAACAACCCATCCCTTCTCAGCAGGCCGGTAAATATACTTCTCAGAGTAGAATACTTTCTGCTTAAGTTCTCAAGTGTCTTGGGAAAAGCTCCTTTAAGACAAGGGCAAAAAGCATAAATCTAACTCAGCTTTAGATTTTAACTCTTACTGTCCATCATTTTTGACCCACTGAAGCCTCACCAACAGCACAAGTTCCGTTTTACTTTTCCTATCCATTAAACCCATCCTGTTCTCCAGAACTCTGCATATCTACGGAGTTAACTACTCAGGCACTCCCTAGCAAAAATGGAAAACTCCCATCTACAGTAGGTACAATTGACTTAAAAGCCTAGAACCAGCTACTTCTCACTCAGTTAAGAGGCTGCTTTGAGAAGGCAGGAGTTTATTTATCAATTTTCATAGATCATGTGAGAGCAACCAATAAAAATACATACACATTTTACACAAGCAACTAAGTGCAGCCTGTAGTAAGTTTTCCATGCAGTATCCAGATATTTTCATTGCTACATCATTTCAGTTAAAAACCAACATCCATAATGCTTTGTCAAGACTTTTTGTACCTGAGAAGTTTTAGTATATCCTTTAAAGAGGATGCCTGCAATTAAAAGCCACATACAGAAGCCTACTTAAAGGTTATCATTCCGACTGCAGATTTGCCTCCTTTGAAGCAAGGTCTGATATACTCTCCCTTAAGCCACATGATACTTGTGACGGTCTTTCTTCAGAAGTGCTGTCTGCATCATCTCCACAGCTGAGCACTTCATTTCCTTCTTTGGATTCCTCTACAGCCCAACTCTCCAGCGTCTCAAGATTCTCAGGCGCTTGCCTGGTTAGCCTCTAAGAAAGACAAAGACAACCATGAGCTTACTTTTCCCATTTAATAGGTAGTGGAATAAGACTATGCATATTCAATTAAGAAAACTATCCGCACTTGGAAATTGTTATAATTAAAACATTCCCTGATCACAAAAATTTTACACCTGAGTTCAATTGCTACCTCTAACTCACAGGCCACATCATGGTAAGCATTCCTCAGGTTCTTCATTAGGACAGGTTCTATCTTTGACAACCTAAAATATGGCAAACAGCTTTCCAAGGGAAGTATTACTACAGTACTCTAGGTCTAATTTTCAAAATATTACTACACAACAAATAAAGTTTTACCAGTGATAATGAAGCTACTTTAAGTCTAGATGAACATGAAGACCTCAAGGTTTATAGCACTATGATCAACCCCAAAGTTCCTCATCCAGCCTGATCTCAGGAAGAAAACCAGGACTGTCAGAGGCTGCTTGTGAGGCTTCTAGCTGTTTGATAGATCACTTAAGGCCAGCTAAAGCCGCAGAAGTGAGCAGATTACGACTCAGTGACCTTAACTGTTGAGGAACTGCAGAGAAGTTCCAAACTATATTTGTTCTTAGTCCTCAAGTCATTTAATTTCTGTCTGTGGGTTTATCACACTCTCTGAATAAAAAAAAAATAAACTTCAAGTGTAGCAAATTCATCAAGTCTTTCAAACTCACTTAGACAACTGCACTAACTGAAAACCTGACAAATGTTACTTCTTGATTAATCAAATGGCTTGCAATACTCTTCCATTTGTTTCCACCTCCCCAGTCTAATCACAATCAAAATCTTTACCAGGCAGCCAGATTCACATGCTGGTTGAGAGATCAGTCTCTACAAAAACAACCTAGCAGATCGTTTTAGCACCAAGGTCTCAAGGCTATATATTTATCACAGTTTCAGACACTGCTGCAGACAATCTACTCCAGGTAGAGGAGTAACGGCATCAGTGACAACTATCTGCCCTCAAAAGACTCCCAAAGGAAGCTGCTTTTAACTTGGAAGCATTTGAACTCTACAGACTTTGTGAATTGCCCCTTTTGGATCGGGACACTGGCAATTCCTCAGTGAAACCTCGATTTAGGGAGCATAGGTGTTCCCCTCCCTCTCTTACTGCAGCACTTTGTCTGTGTGTTTCAAGTCTAGTTCCTCAGAGCAGTTGGCATAAACACTTTAGCCTGCTGTCTCAGTCAACCTGTTAAGCATTTCAATTCACGTCAGAGAAGTGGAGACGAACGCTTTCCTTCCTTTCTCTCTAGCATGCAAAGCTTGTTCTGTTAAGAAAACAGGTTGAATTGCTCCAGAAAACACTGCTCTTTGTACTTTCTTATCATTCCTGTGTCCTAAGATGGAAAAAAACTCCCTAGAAAGGGCTTTATGCCACTGGATTAGAGCACTCACGCAGGAAACAAGTTAGACAGTAAGAGCTGAGAGCACACAAACCAAGTCGTGATTCACTGGAAATATCTTTGCTGGTTTCTTTTCAATTCTACAATACTACCTTAAATTCTTTGAAGTACCTCAATCATGCTGGTCATATAATGCACATGTTCAGCAATAGACATCAGCTCTTCATTTTCTTCTTTCAAGCGGGCAATTTCGCCGTCTTTCTGCTCAATTTCTTTGTGCAACTGAGTTCAAATAACAGAATGTTAAAACAGGAAGATATTAAACAGTGGTAAAGAAACTTGTTATCTTTCACTAGCTACCTTTTCGTTTTCTTGAAGTACTTCATACAGAGCCTTTCTCCTTTCTTCAGCCACTTCTTTCCAATACTGAGATGAAGGACTTCCTGAAGAAAGAAGCTACAGTGAGCCTAAGCTAAGATTGAATTCCTGGACTGTATACCAAGTTAGGTATCTTAAGGCAAAGTGTTCTATACACTGTGGTAAGAACTCACTCCATATAGTGTTTTCCCCAGCTGTCAATTGACAACTAGACACATAAGCTTACAGAAAACAGAGATCCCACACTGGATTAATGTTGAAATACAGGCCGAGTCCTCAAGAAACTGCCTCAAGCATGGCAGCAGGCTTTGCAGGATGGCCACATTTGCAAATGTCAGTCTTAATGTGTACTTTGTGGAAGACAGAAGTCTTATTCCCAAGTCATTGTCTGTGTGGCACTGTGGGCAATTTCTTCGCACCATTAAGCCCACGAGGGCAAATTAGGCTTTCATTTCAACTTCTAGTCACTTGAAAGCTCATAGCCAGGTCAAATTACAGGATTACAATGGTTCTCAGCTACTAGTTACCATAAACTCATTCTTAAACATTAGGTACCTACACTGTATTTTCTACACAGGGTAAGTATCACATAACAAAAAATGCCTGAAAAAAAAAACCAAACAAGAAACAAACAACATAGAAACACCCACAAAGCCCCTATCTAACTGACAAAGGAACTGTGTTTCAAAATATATTTCAATGAGAGCACAACATTTTAAGTGCAAGAAAACATTTCAGGAATTACTACATACCTTTTATCATGAGATCTACAGCTTGAATGGCATCATTCACATTCTCATTTTCTTGCTCCTTGTCCACAGATCCCTCAGCTTTACAAGGCTTTGAGGTGAACTTATTACAGAGTTTCTTTTTGATTGAAGATTTCTTCTGCATGAAATATAGGCAGGTTTAACCTCAGAGGAACTTTGTATTAATTTAAGAAGCTGCAAGTTTGTTAAGTCCTTCACTCACAATTGAAAATAAGTCTTTATAAACCCTGCTTTCTTCACATTATAGTTTTAGTTAACAGATATCTTCCTTGATATACAAGACAAAAGAAAAATCTCAAGCATTTTCCTGAAGTACTTAGAAATTGCTTTTAATACTTCACTCCTAAAACCAGGAAGCCTAAGTTATGTCACACTAATGAGACTGTTTTTTTTCCAAATATATTTGCTTTCAATTGTAAGGCCAAAAGCATTTCACAGAGGAAAGATAAAAGATAATCTGTAGATGTGTAATTAATTCATACCTCATTACGTCTGCCAACCAGGCAACCTGTTGCTGATGGCTGAATCATTTTAAGAGTCTGTCTTGGGGCAGCACTGCATGTGGTGCCTGTGAGGTACTTCTGAAAAGACAAATACAGCTTCAAACAGATGCCACTCTTCACGTGAATTCAAGCATGGGAATTTTGTCTGCCTCACATTAAGGTAACCCATGGTTCACCTTTTCAAGGCAAAAAGATTTACTCTATGTTAAGGTTTGTGTAATTACTTGTAGCAAGGACTGCTCTTAATCACATGAAGCTATGTTCAGTCCCTGCCTCTCAGAAAACCCTCATCTTTCATAGAGAAATCTGAAGAGGTCCTACAACATGCAAATCAGGTCTCAGCAGCATAAGAATATTACCAATGTCTTACAGCAGAAGTAGTCTGGCATTTCAAGACCAGTTACAGTGCGGTGAATCATGTAAACTTTAGCTGAAGCTCACTAAATTGTATTTGGGGAGAACAGTATTAAACTTGGGAGGACAGAAACAGAAGTGGTTGCAATTGCAAGTTTACGTGGTAAAGTCACAGTCATCACTTAAGACAGTATCTGTTTTTCTTAACTGTGAACACACCCTCAAGTGGTGCTCCTTTAAATCGATGTGTTGCTTCAATTACGCATTAAAATGGATCTAAAGCTTCATCACTTCGATCCAGACAGGCTATTGTTTTTATAAACAGCATGTTTATCACCTCTCCTGTCACACATAAATACCCATTTCCTGCATTATAGCTTTCTGATTGGGTTGGTTCCACTGCCACCATGGGATAGCAAACAATGGTAGACAACCAAGCAAGAATCGCCAGAACACAATGCCACACCAGCGTGAGAAAGTCACCGATTCACACCGTACTTCACAGGACAAGTGCTCGCCTTTCCCACGGTAGTTTCTGCCACCAATTATCCTACTGTTGAACCAAAGGACAAACACTAACTGCTGTGGGAACAAGAACCACACCGTGGGTCGGACACTGCTTGCTGCCACCGAAGGTTAGCGTTAAGTATACTCTGCCAAAAAACTGAGTAGTACTTGAGTTAACCCGTTGAATGTCCTCGAAGTCACACCGCGGAATTCATACCAGTCACTATAAGGCAGGATTACTGCCTGTAAATCAGACTTACTAATTACTTTGGTGATTTTCATCCAATCACTCTAGCTCATCACAGAAGGCTATTAGCCCCTATTTTACATGGTATATGTACAATTCTGACTAGGGACTACATTAAAAGGTTTAACGGAAGTCTTGTAAACAATACAAGAACAGATAAAAACCTTAACTTAATCAGGCACCCTTTAACCTAAAACCTTTAAACGTTTCCTACGATTCCAAGGCAACTATAGTCTATAAGGGTTCCTTTATAAATGAAGCTGCTAGGATGAATACTTCAGCTAAAGCATGCTGAAGTCAAGACAGATTTCACTCTCAGAAAGTTCACCTCCCCATAAAGGACCGAAGTACAGAACCCACGCTACACAATTCCTTAGCATCCAGGGTGACTCAATAATGGAGCTGAGGACAGTAGCAAAAATAACAGACATCACATGGATATGACAGCAAGCTCAGTGTCAAAAGTAAAGAAGGAACTCGCTGAGCAGTAAAAAAAAAGCAGTCCTAGCACATGTGCTGGAGCAGGACAGAGCGTTCCCAACCCACACAATCACGTCTGCCAGGTTACTCAAGCCAACAGGACATAAGGCAGGTGGAAGCACGTTGGAAAAGATCAGAGAATTGCCCAGAGAACTCAGCACAAACCACAGAACAATGCGAAGTCTGTACCAGACGTACTCCACAAGTTTCCAATTTATTTTCCTTTACCTGCTCCCCCATTCTACCCGAAATACTTTAAACCCTATACCTGCAAAGATCCTGGTGATTTTTCTGCGGTCTGTTTCATTTTGGAATTCATAGGATCACTGAAAAAAATAATAGAATAAGGAAAGCATTAGTTACATTAGTACTAGCCAGCTGCAACTCCAGTTCAGGGACACCAGCTACCAAATATTACTTCAGTTAATCCACTTTCACATGAGCATTCAACATCCAGGTGTGGCCAGCAGGCTCTAAGAGCCCTCCCGAGCTTTGTCCCCGTGGAGGAGCTGCGAGCGCAGAGTCCCCAGAGGCACGGCGTGTCGCTGACACCGGCGGCGCTACCACGCGAATCCTGCACAACCGCCACTACTAATCACAGCCCTATTAAGCCTTCCCACACAGATGGGGAGCGCGGGTGGCACAGGCACACACCCAAGATGGCGCGGTCAAGGCGGGGACAACGCAGCACCTCCCGTTCCCGCCAGCCGAGCCCGCAGCGCTCCTCCCCGCTCGCCGACGCGGCCAATGGGGAGCGACACAGGAACCCGCCAAGACACAAACGCGGCCATGAAAGGCCAGGGCCCCTCTTCCCCAACAGTGTAAGTGAAATGAAGTGCCTCCGTCCCGCTCCCTGAACGCTCGGCGAACGCCGCCGCCTGCTCTCCCTCACCATCAGCCGTGGCTTCCACTCCGCCGCCGCAACAATCGCCGCAAGAGCTGCTCCCCGCCCGCCGCGCGGCTACGGGGCGCGCAGAGCGCGAGGTCCCGGTCACGTGAGCCGCCGGCCGCTCTCCGAGCCAATGGCAGGCCGCGCTGCCCCAACGCGCCGGCGGAGCCACGCCCCGCGGGGCCTCTGGCGGGAGGACGGGGGCCGAGAGGGAGGGCGGCGGCGATGTGCGTCTGCAGGTGTGCCGGGGACTGCTTTTCCTCTTTGCTTAATAAAGAGTCGCTTAGGTTGAAAAGACCTTTAAGATCTGTTAACCCAGCACAGCCAATTCCGCCACTAAACCACGTCCTTCACTATATCTACGGTGTTTTAAATACTTCGACTTCTCTAAGCAGCCTCTTCCAGTGCTTGAAAACATTAGTAGAGTTAAGGGCACATAGAACGTGGCACTTGGTGCCATGGTCTAGCCTTGAGCTCTGTGGTAACGGGTTGGACTTGATGATCTGTGAGGTCTCTTCCAACCTTGGTGATACTGTGATACTGTGATACATTCCTTGCAATCAAGGTCTCAGCTATCTCAGAGCAGCATTTTTTCCCAGGCAGCATGACGGAGCTATTAGGATAGTTAAAGAGAGAATTATTTATTTAGCATGCCACTCTATCAGTCTTCTGTTTGGAAATAAACTGTGTGGCACTTGCCCAATTTCAGCTGGGAGAGAATTAGGGTGGTGGTGGGTTTTTTTTTGGCAGCTGGTACAGTGCTTTGTTTTGGATTTAGCGTGAGAATAATGTTGATAACAGATTGATGTTTTAGTTGTTGCTAAGTAGTGCTTATTCTAAGTTGAGGATTTTCCATTTCCCATGCTTTGCCAGCAAGCAGGTGCACAATAAGCTGGGAGGGAGCATGGCCACGACAGCTGATCCAAACTAGCCAAAGGAATATTCCATATCATAGAACACCATCTCAGTATTTGGGGGAACTGTCTGGAGGGGTAGGATTGCTGGTAGGACATCACTGAGCAGGTAGTGAGCAATTGCATTGTATATCACTTGTCTTTTCTTGGGTTTCATTTCTCCCTCATTCTTGTTATATTCTTTTTCACTACTATTATTATTTGGTTTGTTTTATTTTAGCTATTAGACTGTTTTTCTCTCAACCCATGAGTTTTCCTTTCTTTCCAATTACCCTCCCCATCTCACTGCGGAAGGGAGAAGTGAGCAAAGTCGCTGTGTGGTGCTTAGTTGCTGGCTGGGGTTAAACCACAACAGGCACTTAAGAGAATGTCTTAAGGGGAATGTCATGGTCCAATGAAAGAAAGAAAGGCAGAACACAGAAAATGATGAATGAGGAAATCTTTCAACAAGGATCAGGAAATAAAACTCTTACATAAACTCACTCAGTCTCCCACTGACCCATTTAAACTTTCATTGTCTATAATATCCTTTGGCAAGTAATTCTGGAGGTCAAATAGACATTGTCTGAAGAACTCATTCCCTTTTTTATTTTTTTTCTAAGTTTTTTATCTCTTGAACCTGACTCCTATAGTTTCATTTGATGTCCTCAGTCCTTGTACTGGAAGAGACAACAAGCAGTTGGTCCTCATCTAGGCCACTGTTAGACAGATTCCCCTTCAGTTCTCTCTCCTAAGTCTGCTTAGCCATCCCTTACGTGAAAGCTGTTCCATCTTTCTGCCTTTTTTTTTTGTGAACTGTATTTTACCCTCATCATAACTGCTGAACATTCTCATGCCAATCCCTATCAAAGCTCTGAGATCTTATTCTCGAATGATGATCAGTTCAAAGTCTGTTATTCAGTGTATGATATTAACACTTTCCCCCCTCTCCCCTTTTTTTAAATTAAACTTATCTACATTGAAATTCATTGAGTGCTCTTTTTGCCAGTTATCCAATTCCGTAAGGCATGCTGCAGTTTTTCGGTCATCTCTGTTCTGACTATCTTGAATAACATAGTGTCATTGGCAAGCTGTCACCTCAGCAAGCTGTCTTCTATCAAGAAAATGAAAATAACATGTGCAGAAATGTCTGTCTAAACGACTATATTCTGTTACAGTACCAAAATAAGGTCCATACTCTTTAATTTTATTCTTACTGATTATAGAAGAAAATTTGAAATCTCCATGTTCCAAAACACTAGCAGATATGCTGAACTCTGGTTAAATATACACATAAATTCTACCAGCATTTAATCTTGTCTCAGAAAGATCTAGAGACAGGTAATATGTACATAAACTCAACATCCTATTTTTATATTTCACATGTTGCCAAGCAGCAGTATAAATCTGCAATATAAAACACATTGTGCAAAGCATTTGAATTATAAGCATGCATAGGCACATATAGAATCATAGAATCAACCAGGTTGGAAGAGACCTCCAAGATCATCCAGTCCAACCTAGCACCCAGCCCTATCCAGTCAACTAGACCATGGCACTAAGTGCCTCATCCAGCCTTTGCTTGAACACTTCCAGGGACAATGACTCCACTACCTCCCTGGGCAGTCTATTCCAATGGCAAATCACTCTCTCTGTAGGAGAGTGATATAAAAGGCAATGTGTGTATTGTCTGGCTGTGATTCACTTTTTGTAACACTAATGTTTTCAAGTGAAACATTCTCAAATATTGCCTTTTCCAAAATTCAGCTTTTAGAATCATAGAATCAAGCAGGTTGGAAGAGACCTCCAAGCTCATCCAGTCCATCCTATCACCCAGTCCTATCCAGTCATGTAGACCATGGCACCAAGTGCCTCATCCAGGCTTTTCTTGAACACCTCCGGGGATGGTGACTCCACCACCTCCCTGGGCAGCCCATTCCAATGGCAAATCACTCTCTCTGTAAAGGCAATGTGTGTATTTTATGGCTGTGATTCACTTTTTGTAACACTAATGTTTTCAAGTGAAACATTCTCAAATATTGCCTTTTCCAAAATTCAGCTTTGATCCATAAAAAAAAAGGGTTTACACTTCAGAAATGGAGTAATTTACACTTCAGAAATGGAGTAACTGCTTTTGGAAATGTTGATAATTGGAAACAAACAAACAAACAACAAGATAATTTGAGATGGTTGCGATGTGACATTTCTGTTTGTTTTTTCTTTCACTCTGTTGCTTGCTGGAGGGCATGTGATCCGGAGGTCTGTGACAAAGGTGGCACTCCTTCAATTCATCCCGCTGAAGAACTTCTGTTATGAACCACCGTGTCCCAGAGTTTTCCTTCACTTCATTTTTTTTCACTTTGAAAGTTTTATAGACAATCCCTTCACCATGTCAGAAGGAACACTGAGAGCTTATTATCAGCAGCTTATTCATGGTCTTAACGGTGGGAAACAAGCATAATTACATAAAAACCTCAGGAAAAGGTTTCAGGTTACTTTATTGTACTAATTCCCATTTTTGTGGCTGATGGTTAAATTTAAATAGGGGTTATGGCATTTTTAGATGCAAAACTGACAATTCAATGCTGGCAGAACATATATTTCTTCATACTGAGTGCAACATAATGCATTTCAGCTTGTTTGTTTTGTAAAAATATAGGACTGTTTTGATCTTTCTGACTGTGCACTACAGATGAGCCTAAGCAAAACCACCAAGGTTTCTCATAATGCTCAGCCAATTTGTTATCATAGCATCATAGTATCATAGTATCAGCAGGGTTGGAAGAGACCTCACAGATCATCAAGTCCAACCCTTCACCACAGAGCTCAAGGCTAGACCATGGCACCAAGTGCCACGTCCAATCTTGCCTTGAACAGCTCCAGGGACGGCGACTCCACCACCTCCCTGGGCAGCCCATTCCAGTAGCCAATGACTCTCTCAGTGAAGAACTTTCTCCTCACCTCAAGCCTAAACTTCCCCCGGCGCAGCCTGAGGCTGTGTCCTCTCGTTCTGGCACTGGCCACCTGAGAGAAGAGAGCAACCTCCTCCTGGCTACAACCATCCCTCAGGTGCCAATGACTCTCTCATAGGATGTGACCCTTTTAGAACTTTAATACTCCATTGCTATTGATATTTGTTATCAGTTTTTATAGCAAATAATGACTGGGAAAAAAAAAAGGTTCATGGAGGACTTCACTTGCCTGGGAAAATGGGAATAGTTGGAAAGGCACTACCTGCTCTCCAACAACTCTGGCATCCAGTCTTGCTTAGACACCTGCATGAGTAAACTTCCTAAGCATTACACAGAGTCTGGACTTGGCTACCTGGATCAAGTACTGGCAAAACAGCATTTCTGTTGGCCACTCACACTGTGCCTTCTGGCAAGGGCTTTCTTTGCACAGATAATTATCTAGCTCTGGGGTGCTTAAGGATTCTTTATTTCTACCCACTGCATTAAGGACAGGTAAATTACACTGTATATTTATATTCTGTGAATTATATTATCTAAATATTATAAATGTTTTCCTATTTATAAGTATTTAGTGTAAGCAACCACTGTAACTCTTCTAGATGCAGGGAGCTACTGTGAGGAGAGCCAAGGGAGTCAGTGCAGTGCTGTGCCTCAGAAGCATGGTAATACCTTACCTCCGTTCTACTCTGGATGCAAAACCCTGCACAAGGCTTCAAGGAAGGAAGCCCCGAGGCTAGTGCTAGGGCCTCTGAGGCAACAACCAGGGAACGTGGCTCCCTCGCTGGTGTTCTGGCCGTTTATCTAAGGAGTAAAACGGCTCCCCGCAATCCGCCATAAGCCGCTAGGTGGCAGCATGGCACTACGCTGCCTAACGCCTCCCCTCTGCCTCCTGTTTCTGGGCTATTAGGAGGTACAGACCAGTGTGTTGCCGGCAAGAAGTTGGTAATTTGTCTTCTTTTCCCTGGCTTGATCAACAAGGAAGCCCGTATGCTAATGAAACTATCCAAAAAAAGGAGTCTATCTATAACACAATCCAGGTATAATTCATAATGCAAGCTGTTTTTTTTAATGATGGCCGCTGCTGTTCATTAAAATCCCTCCAGAGAGTCTGCAGTTTCCATGTATCAGAATAAGAATTCGTCCTGTGAGTAGTGATTCTTAGTGCTTTGGAGGGGACAGGTTACAACAAAAATCTACATGTCACCTTCTGAAGTCTTCCCTAGTTAAATACTGTGTCAGTCACTAAGACATCCCTTAAAACTTAGGTTCTAAGCAACATTCTCTATGAAGACTAGTAATTACGAATCTAAAGCTACATCCGATTGTGCTGATGACAAGTATTTGGAATATTATTTACAGAGTGAACAAATAAATCGTTTTAAGTATTACTTGCAAGCAGCTGCTGAGCAAATGCAGTGGAACATGACTATCTTTGGGTTTGATAGATCAAACCATTCTAACTAATACAAGTGCATTTATATATCATTACCTGATAATATAAGTGATAACACAGCACAGTGACAAGAAGTCACTAGTCTTTAAGCTACCAAAACACTTTGTCCAATGGAATTATGTAAAAGGTGCAGCCAGGGACCTTTGTTTTAAATATGTATTTCAGACATTTTCAAAATAAATGTACATTTTTAGACACAAGATGTGCATATTTTATACAAAACAAATGGCTATCAAACAAATACTAACTAACATACTCAGAGGGGCAACTGATTGGCAGTCTGTGTTTGGGGAAGCTGTCATCTCAGTGGAGAACCTTTTCTTTCCTTTGACATAATAATTGCACATACTTAAGACTCCTAAATGAGTCAGGAAAGCATGAACTTGACAAGCAGAAAACAAGAACATAGGATCAAGTGTATTTAAGTAAATATAAACACACACACATAATTATTAAGATGGAACAAACCCAGGAAGAGAGTAGGAGCAGTTCAGCCAAAATTTAGGATGGATACCTCATGTGCCCAAGAATGGATGGCCTATTTTATGACCATGAACATTATGAGTAGAAGGCAGAACATAAGGAAGCAATGAATGTCGTACGAATTTCTGTGCAGTGGTTATATAGCTGTCCACAGCATGATGCAAAGAATGTTTTGTGCATTAAACAGTGCCATTTCTCTACACAAAAACATTCCTGTCATGTCTTAGAAACTAATGTTTTCTCTAAAGGCAGAAAAGAATGAATCACAGCACATTCTGCAGTATATGAAAGAGTTTTAATTGCCACCTAATTTGTCTTTTTTTTGAATTTAGAAAGAATACTAATTCTGTCTGATGCATAAACATTTGACACTGAATTAATCATAGTTCTGTTTCTGAAGGAAGCAGCTTCAGGGCTGATACCACTTCTAAGATACACAGCCAGCACAGCATGCATGGGAAGTATAAACAGAAAGATAACAGAATGCATCTCCTCTCTTCCTAACTATGTCTGTAACATACATATCCATTTGCTACAGTCTGTTAAAAACTCATTATTCATTTAAAATTATTCATTTTAAAGTAATTATTAAGCTGGAAATGAAGAGCAGAGGTGTCAGGGTACAATCTTATCCACACAGTTATGAGTAAACACTTAATTTTGAAAACAGGAGTTAGAATGTGAAATTACGTAATTTGGGGGGGGGGGGGGGGGAAGCCAAACAACCCAAGAAAGAGTTTTTATAAAGTTATCAATCCTTTTTTTTATTTACAGAACCCCCTACATCTTACTGTTTAACTGAAATGTGAAAACCAAACAAACAACTGACAGTCCTTCATTTTACCGAGAACAGCAAAAAAGCAACAAAGTGCTGAACAGAAAATGCAACTTTTTTTCCAAAGCAGGAAAGGGAAGAAGTACAGAAGCAACCAGACATTCAAAACTTGCAGTGCTTCCCGCAAATACCTTGCTCAGGAACTTTACTTCCCGAGGAATATATTTTTGTGACAAGGTCTTTCCTACCTTTGCATAGGCTATTATTGCTTGTGCTGCCTGATGCCAGTATGAAAGCTGAGCAGTGTCACCCCCTGCTGCACAGACTGAAGGCTGTGGATGCATTTAATTCCTCGAGGAATGCAGCTGCATGGTGAAGTACAAAGTCCTCCTCAGTCTGAGTGGGAGAAAGACTGAAGGCTTACGTTAACCAAGCAGCAGCTGACCCCCACCCTAGTGACTGTTTCGCTAAGCCTGGATTTAACATGCAGAAGAAGCATTTTTGCAGTACTAATGGGACTGAAGCAAAAAAAAACCCAACCAACTATTCATGTATTTTGTATATACTGCCACAACCTACTTGTCAGGTTTATTTTGTATGCCATACACATTTCTCTTCTTAATGATAAAGCTTGATTTGTCTTAAACTAGTCTTGAAAAGAAACTGTCATTAGACCAAGTGTTAAAATTGCAAAACACAGACCAGCTTTCAGGTGTGCAAGCCTCTCTTACAAAAAATACAGCGTTGCATAACCAGTAAGAAGCACAACAACAATATATAGTTATCTCATCAAGGGAATTATGGATCAATAGCATATAAATGTTTATTTTGCTAAGTCTTAACTCTCCATTCTGTACGAGACATTACTCAATATATATTTAACTAACATTGTAGTATTTCTCTGTGATATGTGCATGATGGAGGAAAAGAAGCACAACTGCATAGAAGTGTGTTCCAGACTCAGCTATTACTCAGTGCAGGTATTTCTCTACGTATATGCACAATAAACATACGTTGGTTGGTTGATGTAAATGTTGTCAGGATATCTTTACCGGGCAGAAAAGAAGAAAAAAGCCTTCTCTGAGTTTGTTGCCTGTATAAGGAGGAACAGCAATCTATGCACAAGGAGCCTGGATTGATTTCAGTTCCCAATCCCCTTTTGAAATGTTGCGAAAGGATCTGAGCAGCCTGAGTTTGCAGAAGACAGCTGGTGTCTGCTTAACATGTAATGCTCTACTCAGTCTACCATTTCCTCTAAGTATAGATACCTATTCCCTCTAAGTCTATATATTTCTGTCCTCATAGCTCTTCTAAAAAGTCCTCCAGGGAAAAAAAAAAAGAACAAAACAAACAAACAAAAAAACCCAAACTGTTATTATGCCAGAACTACATAATACAAAACGTTTTGGATGCATTGTCCAGTCCCTTGTGACAAAGGGAGGTAGCTGTAGCTGCACCCCAGCACTTGAGAGTGCAGCTGGAGTTACTGGGCTTGACGAAAACTCCTTTCTTTCTCCTCTGCAGGCAGGCAAGCTGCCAGTTCTCTTGGAAGGCCTTCTGTGCCTGGGCAATCCCTGCGTCAAGCAGTGCTGCTGTGCTGGGCCTTCTTTGCATCAGCTGTGCCAGCACAAAGAGGGTCACAGGCCAAGTGTGAGTCACGGCTTAAAATAGCAGCGGGCACATGGCAGAATTTCAGACTGCAGCACAAAATGCCATACAGGGCAGTATGGCAAACAAAACTGCTTCAGCTGAAAAAGTGGGTATCTAAACACAGCTCTTGTTAAAAACCTTTGGCAATCCGAAATAGTCCCAGCAGTGTAGAGCTAACGTAATGCTTGTATTTTGACAGCTTGCTTTTTCCCTCCAGATAGAGGGCTATTTTCAATAGGCATTACCATTAGGAGTGAACAGCAGTCTGTAAGGGGAGAAAAATTATCTGGCTCTGCTTTGTTCCTGTTCAAACAACGCAGGAGTGTTTTGCCTAATACCTGTGACAGGAAAGGCAAGATAGAGTTGCTTGAAAAACAGATTCTTTCACCCAGTGTGCAACAGGTAGTATGCACACAGAGCCCAGAAACTGATGTATTAACAAAGTTGTGTGAGTTTGGATGCTATGTGGTTGCCTCCCAGAAATTTCCTGCATATTATATTTCTTATCACCAAACTACAGTTTGAGCACAACCTCTTAATATTTGATTGGTTTACAGCTTCTTCACTTTCAATTAAAGCAACAGTATCCACAAAACAGTGCAGACTCTGAGAGGAATGGTCTTGTAGGTAAGGGGCTACTCAGCTCAAGGCAGGTCTGTGGTTTAGTATTATAATGATATGTTAACGATTAAAGTTCACTCATTAGGAATATAAGTTACAATAGGTTTATGTCTTCACAGCTTGCTAAGTTTCTTCTGTTGGCAAAGTTTTGTTTCTTTAGATCTTGATGTCCTTGGTGTCTTCTTACAGACTTGTTTTACTTTGATGGGGATTTCCAGCACAGGCTGCAAGGCATCATCAGTGTGCCAGCTACTCTTCAAGGATATGGTTGCTAGCAAGGCATGTGTTGTTGGTTCAAAGTAAACAGCTTTATGCCATAAAGCCCCTGATCAGTGGTTCTCCCTAGAAGACCAAATCACTATATTTAACCCTAACTTATGCTTAAGCACTTTTTCAGTTTCACTTGGGTGCTTGTATTAGAAAGCCTGAACAATGCTGGGCAAAGACAGTGAGGTCTAAGGGCTGTGAAAGGGCAGCTACCCACAAGACAGACAGGGGGAAAGTCAACGAGTCCAAGAGAAAGTGTATAAAGGAAAAGTGTGCTAAATGGAAACAGCTAATATGAGTGTGAGAACAAGAGAAACCAGAGGAGACAAGTAAGAGCAGATACCAGGGATAAAAAAACCACCCAGAAATCTACCAGAGTTACAGTGCCATCATCATTCTGCATGGGCTTTGAAACACAGTCAAATGAGATACATAATGCCTGCACTTGTTTTCCACTCGTAATCTTTGTAATATCGCCATGGTTTTGGTGAGTCACAGGTGTCAGCTTCCAGAGAGAAGGTGAGAGAGTTGCCTCCACCCAACCTGGCAGCCTGCATTTTGCTGTAGGACAAATCATCCAGTCATAATCAGCTGGGCAAAGAGTAACCTAATGAGGTTTAACAAGGACAAGTGCAGATTCCTGCATCTGGGAAAGAATAACAAATTGTACCAGTATAGGTTGGGAGCTGATCTGTTAGAGAACAGCCCAATGGACAAGGAGTTATCAATGGGACAGCAATGTGCCCTTGTAGCCAAGAAAGCAAATGTATAGTGTCCAGTTCTGTGCTCCCCAGTTCAAGAGAGACAGGGATCTACTTGAGAGAGTCCAATGGATGGCTAAAAGGATGAATAAGGGACTGGAGCACTGCCGCCTGAGGAGAGGCTGAGATACCTGGAGCTTTTTACTCTGGAGAGGAGAAGACTGAGAGGGGATCTAATAAATGTTAATAAATAGATGAGGGCTGGGTATCAAGATGGAAGAGAGCCTCTTCTCATTTGTGCCCTGTGACAGGACAAGGGGCAGTGGGTGTAAACTACAGCATAGCAAATTCCACCTCAACATGAGGAGGAACTTTTCTGTACAGGCCATGGAGCTCTGGAACTGGCTTCTCAGAGATGTTCTGGAGTCTCCTTCTCTGCCAACTTTTAAGACCCATCTGGATGCATTCCTGTGTGACCTGCACTAGATTGTATGGTCCTGTTCTGGCAGGGAGGGTTGGACTCGATCTCCAGAGGTCCCTTCCAACCCATCCTGTGATCATCCCCTTATCTCTGGTGTAGCATAGGGCAAAGGTTTTGGAAGCACCTCCAGTCTGGGTAATTCTGGATGGTGAAGCTTTCCCTGAAACACCTGAGGCAGGACACAGAGGGTGGTCCATCCCATGCCTAGGCCTTGTGCTGAAGATGGTGATTCTTTCCACTCGCCTACATCTTTTGGATATAAAAATCCCAGGTTAAAGTACATTATGTCCTTGCTTCACTGCCATTGTAGGGAAAGTGAAAAGAGGGAGGCATAAACCTTTCTTTGTAATATGGAAATAAAAATGCTTACTTTCCCCCAAGGATTAGATCTGCACCTGTGGAACAGGCATTTGTAAAACTTAACCTCTTTAGGAAGCATTACAAACGCCATGGAGGAGCATACCCTGTCATCATGCGGGCTGTGTGCTGAGCAGGGGCTGAGGAACTGGCATTCTTTAGCCTAGACAAAAGGCAGCTGAGAGGAAATCCTATGACTCTTGACAACCTCAGGTTGTGACACAAGAGATTTTAGATAGATTAGGAAAAAATTCTTCACCAAAAGTACTTGCAAGCACTGCCACAGGCTGCCCAGGGAACTGGTTGAGTCACCATCCCCGGGGGTATTTGAAGACGTGTAAGATGTGGTGTTGGGGGACCTCTTTTAGTGGTGACCGGGGGGTGTCTGCCTAAACAGTTTTATGATCAGTACTGAAGACGACCCCATCCCTGAAGATATTCAAAGTGAGGCTCCACAGGGCTCTGGGCAGCCTGATCTAGTTGAGGATGCCCCTGCTGATTCCAGGAGAGGTTGGACTACATGATCTTTGAAGGTCCCTTCCAGCCCAGACCATCGTATGAGTCAATGCAGAATTTTATTAAGTGTTGAGATTTCTATTTACTTAGTTTACTTCACATATGCACTACCGGCTCAACACAAATCCCAGCGAACTAAAACAAAATGTGCCACTGCAGGATTTAAACGCTGTTATTGACCAATAGCTTCACGACGCTTAACACTAGAACAAGCCTAACTACAACCTCTGCGCACCCCGGCAGGGAACACGGCGACTGAATTTGGGAGTGTTCGCGGAGTACACAGGAGTGATGGAAAGGGGCTGCCCTCGACAAATTCCACCTCAACTGGGTGTGTGGGGCGCTAGAGACAAGCGACCACAACCAGTCCCCTTCCACCCTCTCGATCCGCCCGGCCCAGCCCTGCCCCTCTCTCTGCTGAGGACTGCGTTGAGCAATCCTATCCGGGTCCTTCTCCCGCGGGCTGCGCCCCACTCGGCATCACGCGGGGCATGAGCGCGGTGACACCAGCCGTTAGGGTGAGGGGGAGAATGACCAGGGAAGTGCGACTCAGATTCTTGCTGCGCTACCTGCCTGGAGATGTTCTGCCGCTGATTTACACTTCTCTCTGTGTTTCACAAACAGGACAGTCTGCGGCAAACAAAGCTACCGCCGAGCCTTAGTGCCTGGAGCACGAGATTCTGTCTTCCCCCGGGGATTTGAACGCTTGGTACTGGCCGGCAGAACGAGGTTGCGCAGCGCGGGTAGGGCGGTGCCTGTGTGACTCAGGCGCTGCCATTTTGGGCGGTCGGTCCTGTCCGCGCAGCTGGTGTCCGTGCTTGCTCCTGTGCCGAGGTACAGGCGCAGCCCGAGGCGCTTCCGCTCGCTCCTGCCCGCTCCTGCTGTCGCCTTCGAAGACGTCCAGGGGCCGCCTGGGCGAAAAGAGCCTCTGCCCAGTTCTTTCATCCTTCTCCCAGCCGTTCCCGTCCACCGCCGCTCCGGGATCTCTATGCCCGTCGTCCTCCGTAGGAGCCACTAGCGCAGGGACCGTCGCCGTCTCCTTCTCCTTACGCTGCTGCCACTGCCGTCGCCTCTTCCTCCTTCTCCTCTTCCTCTCTCCGCCACCATTTCCCCACTCCCCGGTACTGGGGCGCTGAGTTAGACTATGGGGACCAGGTTGGGGCTGAGCAGCGGCACAGCGGGCGGCCCGGTTACCGTGTCCACTGCAGCAGGGATGGGGGAGCTCCGCGGCTTCGTGGCTTTATCTTGACATGGCTCCTCTCCGTGCTGCTAGCAGCGCCGCCGCCTCCACTGCTCCTCCTGCGCCCGCCGGCTGCGGGTAGCGAGCGGGCCACGGTCTCGGTCTCTCGTCTGAGTCTCTCTTGCTTAAGTTGGGGGGAAGTTTTGGGAGGGATTCCTTTTTAGTTTTTGTTTTCCTTTCTTTTTTGCCTTTTGTCAGGAGAGGAGGGGGGAATACTTCTTCCCCTTTTCCTAACCTGATCCGAGGAATTTGCTAACCTAAAAACTTTTAACCCCGACTAATCAACCACCTGGGGGGGAAAATGTCTGCAGAGAGGAAGAAAATAACCTGATGACTGGGGACTTGCTTTTGGGGGGGAGGGTGTTGTAGAGGTTTAAAAATTGCAACCTAGACGTGCAAATAAAAAAACCTCGTGAAAATTTTGACACCAAAAACCTGTTTTGCGGGAAAAGCGGGAGCAAAACTCTCCATGCTTTCCGAGTCGTGACCATGAAGTGAGAGGGGAGACACCGTTCTGCCGTGGGTGTCCCGCTGCCCTTGACACAGGCCGCCCGCTGCAGCCTCTGCCGTGTTGTGTAGCGAGGCCTGAGGAGAAGCGAAAAGCATTGGCCATGCACAGCCTCGGCTAGCCGTGTTCGCTGTGGAGCGCAGCAGAGAGAGAAGGATCCCCGGGGGATCGGCAGCCCAGGGAGCGTGTCAGGTGTTGGGGGATGTAGGGCTCTCCCACTGATAAGGAGCCCCCGTTTTTGGGGCGCTGATTCGAATTTTGGTCTCTAGGTGAGATAACACTGTCCCTTGAATCCCTGCCAGCCCCTCGTTTATGACCATCATGGTCCCTCTTCTCTTTGGCAGCAGTAGCCTCGGAACAGTGATGTGCCTGGTGATGAGCAGGATGAAGTTAGAAATGACTCCGCTGTTTTTTCTCTTTGCTCCCATGCAAACCAGCACTGTGTTGTCTGTAGTTGATTTTGTTATTGTTAGCAGAGAAATGTCATACCTGCCAGGATGTGCACTCCTCCTTTGCACTCTTTTCTCTGCTCTCCACCAAGTGTACTAAATCTAAAGAAAAAAAAGACGGGCAACATAGCAATAGTGGAAAGCTGAGAATAATAATCAGTAGAGTCATGAATCTGGCTGGGGTAAAACGCAGTTTGTAATTTCAGCTTCTTTTTTTTTTGTAAGCAGAGCAAAAGTACCCCCCCATGGATTGGGCTTGTGCCAGTTGCTTTTTGTTGTACACGTAAATTGTGATAAGATTTGTTGGTTTTTTTGGGGTTGTTTTTTTTTTCGTTGTTGTTTGTTTCCTTTTCATTCTTACCCACTTCTACGGCTAAACTGTTCAAATTTTTGCCTTCAAAATTCTTAGGGTTTTTTTTCTTGGTTTGTCATAAAACTTGTTCAGCCATGGCTGAACAGCTACATAGTTGGTTTCTTGACCCCTTCGATACCACATTCTCTTAAAATACTGCCTGAGGTGCGATTTTGGGTTACATTAGCGTTTTTATCTGTTCAGTCGCATTAGCAGGAATAAAACGACTTGTTTCTGTTGTACTTGAGTCTTAACGAAGAGGTGCCCATAGTTTAGTGACAGTTTCCAAAGGCTTTAGTACCACCTGTATTACAAAATGGGGGACCCAAACTCCCGGAAGAAACAAGCTATGAACAGACTTCGTGCTCAGCTTAGAAAGAAAAAAGAATCTTTAGCTGACCAGTTTGACTTCAAGATGTACATTGCCTTTGTGTTCAAAGACAAGGTAACTTGGTTTTAACGTTTCTCACTGTGTTGCCTGTTGCAGTGCATGTTAACTATGTTGTGCAAAGCTAAGCTGTCAGTTTGCATGTTGTGGCTTAAGATTTCATGGGTCTTTGAAAACTTTTTTAAAATTGCCAATTGCTATAGTATTTGCTTAATGTTTGTTGTTTTGGCTTTTTGTATGCACATGGCTGTGTAGTGCAGAGGGTGCCAGTGCCTTGCTAAGTGATTACTCGGTAACTTCTGTATTATAAATACTTTTCAGAGTTAATACTGTAACTTGTGAAGCCTAATTGGAGTCTGAATTGTGTAATTGTTGGCTGGGAACAGTTGAGTTGAAAAGGGAGACCTGGCTGGAGTAATTGCTAGAGTTACTGTGTTTATCTGGTTAAGCAGAAGGAGAGACCTGGCAGTTGGAAAGTTACAACATGCGATATCGAAATGGCCCAGGCATGGAGGCATGTGTGAAACCGCTGCTACCATTTTGAGGGGGAGCAAAAAGACGAAGTCTTCATTTGCTTTGTTTGGGCCATTGGTGGCCATCTGGGGTGCCTGTTGTTTTTTTTAAAGCTAAGTATAGACCCACAATTATTTCCTTCCAGAGAACGTGGAGAAAAAGTAGGTGCTTAGTGATGGATTGTGACGAACAAAACGATGAGGAAGTGAAGATAGAAACAAATGCCACCAGAGGACATAGTGAAGGAAATGCATGTCGGTTAGCACTGACATTGTTTAATCCCTCAAATTTAGCATTTATATTTGCTGCAATAGTTAAGGGTTTGTGAACGGAGACTGATCTTTGAACTTACTCTAACTGAGAGGTTTCCCTAAAATTCCGAAGTTCAGCTTGCCTTTGCTCATCAGTTCTAGTGCAAACAGATGTTTAGTGGGACATAATTTCTTGACAGTGTCTCACAGTAATAAAGAGGAGTATGAATGTGTAAGCAGTGGTAACAGTCAGATTTTCTTAGATGATAAAACTTTAGTGGGTTTAGTGGGAGCATTCCAACTACTTTGCTTTGTAGAAGTTCATTGTCAATGCTTCTTTCAGTTCCTGTAAAATGTGCTCATCATGGTGAACTGAAGATGTCCACTCGGGACTAGTTTGCTTAAAGTAGGAATTTAGCTCAGCCTAGCTTGGTCAGCAAATAGTTTTGTCGTGTATGTTCTGGGGGTGTGAAGGGTTGTTTGATAAAATGGGCTTTGTCATGAAGTTCTTAAATAGGTCAAGATTTCTTAAGAGCTGTAAAAAACTTGCTGGAAGCAGATGTACGACTTTAAGTGTGGTTTGTTTTTGTTTTTTTTACATACAGCACAAATTTTCTTGCAAATTTCTCAGTGTTTTGGCCTTGCTTGAGAGAGACTGAACTGTACTGTGTGAAAGTTACTTAGCAAATTAAAATAGTCTTTCTTTGAGGAGGTTGACTTGTAGGTAACTTCAGATTGAATCTGCATTATCTATTATTGCCAGACATGGCATTGAAAGGCCTTTCACTTTTGATAAAACAACCAACTTTAAAGTATTGCAAAGTGGGAAAAGAAAAGTCACTCTATCTGCAAGATTAAACTTGCGGAAGGCTCTGAGTCAGCCCAGTGTCAGGTGTTCTGTGTGATAAAAGGGCAATCTTTGTTAATGTGTAGGCATAGCTTTAGTGGTTGCAAGATAGGCATGCAAGCCTGGATCTTTGGAGACTACAAAAACCTCTTCAGTTGGAAGCTGCTAAATTGAATGCTTAATTTGTTAGATTGTGTGTGAATTTTAGTGTGTTTAGTCACCTGGCTTGTGCAAGGTGCATTTTATATATAAATGATAACAGAAAATCACAAATTCTAAAAATGTTACCTGTAATTGCCTAGAAAGGGTTTTAATCTTAATGTAATCTATGCTTTTTTTTCTTCAGAAGAAGAAGTCAGCGCTTTTTGAAGTGTCTGAGGTGATACCAGTCATGACCAATAATTATGAAGAAAATATCCTGAAAGGTGTGCGGGATTCCAGCTATTCTTTGGAAAGTTCCTTGGAGCTTCTGCAGAAGGATGTAGTACAGCTTCACGCACCCCGCTACCAGTCTATGCGCAGGGTAAAGCTCCTGTTTACACTTGCTGAATTCTACAGCTTTTCTTTGTGAATCTTCAAGGCTTAAGGTTGTATTTTTCCCAACTCTCCTGCTTCATCTAGGTCCTGAGAGCGAGTGTTTAAGGTCTATTTTGAAGGGTAACAGTATATGTATTCTGAAATTCTACTTAAATAGGTTGTGCTCCACCTTTACTTTTCATCTGTCTCGCCTTGGAAATGATACTGTCTTGTTATCCATACCTTCCAGTAGGCGTAGTTCATTATTGCAACAGTTCTTGCTGTACAAATAAGTGATTCCACTTTATGAATGTTGGAAGGTATATTTGCTACTGTATTTTTTTAAAGTTGAGATCATAGAGTTATAGAATCAACCAGCTTGGAAGAGACCCCCAAGATCATCCAGTCCAACCTAGCACCCAGCCCTTTCCAGTCAACTAGACTATGGCACTAAGTGCCCTATCCAGTCTCTTTTTAAACACCTCCGGGGTGGTGACTCCACCACCTCCCTGGCCAGCCCACTCCAGTGGCAAATCACTCTGTCTGTGAAGAACTTCCTCCTGTTATCAAATGTATACTTCCCCTGGCACAACTTGAGACTGTGTCCTCTTGTTCTGTTGCTGGTTGTCTGGGAGAAGAGACTGACCCTCACTTGGCTACAACCACCCTTCAGGTAGTTGTAGACAGCAATGAGGTCACCCCTGAGCCGCTTCCAGGCTAAGCAACCCCAGCTCCCTCAGCCTCTCATAGGGCTGGATGTATATTAAATGGATACTGAAAACTCACTCTAATGAAAGAAAAACTTCATTTGTGCTTTACATAGTAGAAATGGAAAATTACAAAAAAGAGTAGTAAGTAGCACCTTTAAATTACCTGACTGTACAGAGAAGTTGATTATCTGTATCTTTGACTAAAGAAGGAAAGTTAAGTACAGAACTTTATTGCTTGCAGGATGTGATTGGCTGTACCCAGGAGATGGACTTCATTCTTTGGCCTCGCAATGATATTGAGAAGATAGTCTGTCTCCTGTTCTCTCGGTGGAAGGGATCTGATGAACCCTTTAGGCCTGTTCAGGTACTTCGGTTTTGTTTTCTAACTTCAGTAAGTAGTTTGGACCTGGAAGTTGTTTTTTAACCAAAGAGTTGATAAGGTATGTGACTTCTTTGGATGCTACAAAGTATGCCATCTGATTTTTATTTATAGAGCAAGTACACTGCTTTGAATGCCAAGCTCTGCCTCACGTGTTCATGCACTGTTCCATCAGCAGTGGTCTGAAGGGCCTTTGGAAATGGCATATGTATAAATCTAGATGCCATGTTAGGATTTAAAGAAGTAGATTAGACGTGGCTCTCAGTTGACTTTGTCTAAATATGGTGCTGCTCTTAAGGTTTTGCCAGTACCTCAAGTTGCTGTACTTGGTTAGATGAGTCTGAGATGGATAGAAATGTTGATAATTTTGTTTTTAAGTAAATTTCAAGCATTTTAGTTATTTTTTTTCAGTAACCAGCTTTACCTGTTCCTATGCAAGTTTTTGGACAATGTTACATGTTTTCTGTCCTGGTTCTGCAGTAATTGGAAGGAATGTGCCATGTTGCTGATGAATAGGGATATTCTGGCACAGCAAGCTTAATCTGGTTTTATATATACATTTAAGTTGTACCTCTTGAATTGTTAATACCTCACTGCAATGACTAATATTAGTGTGGGCAGAATAAAACTGGGGAGCTCTTTTAAATTGTGCCAAGACTCAAGTGTGGTGGTGTGGTCCCCGATTCCTGCTTTTCACTATGAGGAAAGGAAAAAAGTGGTTGTAAAGTCCTTGACTGAGGGAAATTAATGGGTTAAATATGAGATTTGGCTTACTGTTTTATTGCCCTCTCTCATGCAATGCAGGCCAAGTTTGAATTTCATCACGGTGACTATGAAAAACAGTTTCTGCATGTTCTGAGCCGAAAGGACAAGACTGGAATTGTTGTCAACAACCCTAACCAGTCAGTGTTTCTCTTCATTGACAGACAGCACTTGCAGGTAAGATTATTTCATCCCTTGTTTTACCAAATGCATAATGCTTTGCCTTAGGAGCATTAGAGATTTAAGTGCAAAATACTCCAGTAGAAAAATTGTGTGCATTCATGCTTGCATTTCAGCAGTTCCAAAGGAACTGTCTCCTATAATAGGATTCATACATGCAAAAACTAGCTGTGGGCCACAGATATGTTCACAAAAAAAATCCTTGAATTAAAAGTAAAGTTCTTAAATAGACTTAACAGTATTTTGAAGCAAGTAAAACATTGACTTAGCTTCTGTAGTATCACCCAGATTATTCCAGTGAAGAATGGCAAAGTGAAAATGCTGCAGGCATTAGAGGTCACAGACTAGTTTTGAATTCAGGCTGTTCATATGAATGAAATGGTGGCTTTAAAATGTCTGTGTTCCTTTGCTACCAGCAGCAAGCTAATAACTGGACTGGATTTGCTGGAGCTCTGCCTATTAGTCTCAAGTTAACTTTCATGTTTAATAGCTTTTCTTTGGGTTTTCTTTGCTTTTAGACTCCGAAAAACAAAGCTACAATCTTCAAGTTATGCAGCATCTGCCTGTACCTGCCACAGGAGCAGCTCACTCACTGGACGGTTGGTACCGTGGAGGATCACCTCTGTCCTTACATGCCAGAGTAAGGTACTGGCCAGCAAAATGGGGAAGATCACAGAACGCAGTGGATTTTTCACTTTCCTCACCACTTTATTCTTTCAGAAGTTAGAAGGAAATGGACTCATGTTCAGAACACTATACATTGTGAAACTTGATCATCCTGGATTTTTTTTTTTATCATTTATATCTCAGAACTTTACAATTTTTTTAGATGTTTTCTGCAATGGACCTTGTGAAAGAAGATGCTCTGCACACTTCTGCACTGCATCAGCATCTTACTAAAATGTGAAATGAAGGGACTGTACACTGAAACAAATGTATCTGAAAGCACAAGGTGATCATTTTTGGTGGTGTTCCCATTTGTGCTGGTCATGCCCCCTAACATCTATAATGTTAACCATCAGTATTTGGAGGGTGAGAAGTGAATGTAACGGGTATAAAAGCCTTACAGCTTTGCTGTTAATGATTGTATCAGAGCACTATCACTCGTTTTAATGATCAGGAGAGTGGCTATTAAAATAGGAAGTAAACATGGGAAAGAAATCTTTCTTTAAAGAAAAAAGCATCTCATTAAATGTGTAGGCATTGTTTTGCCTCCGTTTATTTTGCTGGGCCATGTCTAGGTTTACTGGCACTTTTGTTTTGGATCTCTTTCCCCAAGTTGCTGTATAACTGTATGCAAGTATTCTTTTGAGTTGGATGCATTTATGCAGATGAGGCAGACCTGGAGTCTGAAGTTGCTAAAGCAGCTAAAAATAAAGTAAAATAATAGCTGCCAAAAATGTTGGTAGAGGATTATTTTTTCTTGAGAGTTGAGACTTGTAAACTTGCAGGTGAACTGTGCAGGATATACTGGTTTCTAAAACATTTCTTATGGAAAACCCATCGAGGTTTTTTTTCTTTCAAAATAGACATTATAAAACAATGTATAGTAGTGTTTGGAGTGTCAAAAGTTGGTTCTGACAGAACATTTTAAGATTGTGCAATGATAAAAGGAAGACTACTGTATAGTTTTGTTGACAAAGAAGGCTCTGCTTAAAGGTTGAGTACTTTTTACTGGAGTAAAACTGCATAAGCCTGCTCCCTTTTGGATAAAACTAGTGCTTACCTGTTTAAAACTTGTATTTAGCTTTTGTTTGGAATTGGAAAAAATTGAAACAAATAAATTAGGTGAAAGATGACTGGTTTTATTTATGGAACTCTTGGAAATTCTAGTAACATCTTGCATTTTGACTGTCACCCATTGCAAGGAGAAAATGTACACGTTGTAAAATATGAGTAACAGATAAGTGGCAGGGGTGCTGTTACATACGTGGTTAATGTTATGAAAAGTAGCTGTCAGGCAATGAAATTACTAGCCTCTTGCATTGGTACATTGATATTTTCACTGCTTTTTAGTTACCAAGTCCTACTAGTTATGCTGGAGCATCCTAGAAAAACCACCTGAAAGCTGAAACATCTCATAAATGCCTTGAGTTAACAACAAAATAACCTTAAATACTGCTTTGCAGAACACTGTTTTTAGACTATTTTACTAAGTACCATAGCTGCTAATAGCTCTTAAAAGTTTCTAGCTTTTAAGTACCCCTTCTTTGAATGACCTGGAGGACATGCCAAATGTCAAGGAGGTTTTTTTGTAGGGTTTTGCATGCTCAAGTTTCATGAGTTTGGATTGGATTTTGCTTCCTAACTGCAGCCCTTTTGTCTTTAAACTTGTTATTTTGGACTAATATCACAATAGTGAGAACATGGCCAGAGTTAGTGGGTTAGCAAAGCAACTCACTATTCACTAGGAATTTTGGGTTTCTTCATTCTGGTATCTCTTAGAAGAAGCCTCAGGATGTTGGCCTCATTGTCTGTACAATGCTTTTTAGGTGTCAGCAGTGGTATGAGCCTTAACTTTAATCCTTCATATTACAAGGAGCAACCTGTTCTGTTAAATTGCCTTTAGTGTTCTGAGATGCATAAGATGAGCAGACTACTCATTCTTTGTGATTGGTCCCAGAGTTTAATGCTGTGTGTTCTTGGGAGAACATAGCTGTGTAATTCTGTTGTAAGTGGTCTGTTTTACCCACCTAACAAACACTGGGTTTTTCTGTGCTGTCACACTGAGTTAAGCCATCTGCATTGCTTGAGTTCTGGGAAAAACACAATAGGCAACAACAGGCTTCAGAGCATGACAATCTCATGGGCTTCATGAGAGTTTGTTCTTAAATTGTTCAGCATCTTTGAAAGGAGTCTTTCTCCACCTAAAAGGCTGACATCTGAAGGGAGAAGATTGAACTTGAAATTGTCCCACTCTCTTCTAGTTCCATCTCGGCAATATTCTTCTTTGAAGCTACTTCAGCAAAATGCCAACAGAAGTGAATGGAATCAGTTCACAATATGTAACATTTGGGTTCAGATCCTCTTTACCAGCTTACTGGGGTGGGTTTTGTCTGTAAACTAATGCTTACTGTGTAAACGCAGTTAGTTCGGTGTAGCTGTTCGTAAGAGAGCTCTTTTTGAATTTACAAGGCAATTTTGGATACTGCTTGCTGTCAGCTGCCTATGTGGCTCATACCAAAAAGTGAAATCCACTTGATCTCACCTGAATATGAGAATTTTACCAGACTGTTGCTAGAGGATTTGCCATGTGAACAGCTGCAAATGAGATGGGGATAAATGGGGAGGCAGTGAAGTTGACAGAGGCCGAATCAATCTCTTGCATCTAAAGTAAGTGTTTGGTGAAAGGGAAGCTTGTCAGGTGCTTGCCAAGAGAAAGGAGAGACTTTTTTGCCCTGTGCTTTTAAAGCTTTTTTGGCTGCGTAATTGTTACCAAAAACATGATAAGATGGGCAGAACTGCTCGTGCAAGCACTGCCCACATGTAACAGGCCTGTAGCTGGTTTGCAGTTCATTACCTTTATCACATCTAACAAAGCATAGATTGCTTCTTGAAAGCTGTTTTGCTACACTAAAATTCTCTGAGTGATGCATCAGGTACCAGAAGCACAGAGATGGTTCAGTGCTCTTCTTGGAAAACTTGGTTTCTCAAACCAGAAGTAATGTTAGAGCATTGAAAGCTTCAGCTCAAGGCACTGATCTGTTGCTACAAGCTGGGTTTTTTTGTGTATTTTTTTTCTTGGGATAACAAAATGTTAAGCCAATTTACAAACAAATCTGGTGGAGAGACAGTAGTTTTGCCAGTTTCACTCTTTTAGACTCTGGCCTACTCAATCTGTGTTTACAAAATGGAAAACAAGCCAGAAGATCATCATTTCACTGCCCGTGGGTGCTCTGGTGCTTGTGAATGACCACATCTGATACATTTTAAAACCTGTTACAGTAAACTCTCCCTCCTTGTATGTACTCCCAGCTTGTGATTTCTGCTGGAGTCCTTCCTTGGCCGTTTCTGTTTTGCCGTGAGGAGAATGCTGCATTTTCTTGCGTGTCATGTGCTGAGTCGCTGGGTTACTTGCAGTTAATGAACTGGTGCTCATGTTCAGCCCCCATCTCTGGAGGTTGAAGAGAAAATGGTTGCTTAAGAGTTCTTTGCTCTTTAAATGTGAGATCATTCTAATGGACTGTTCCAGGCTTCAGTTAAGTTTAAGGTTCCAGCCACTAGTGTGACAGTTGTTTAAAATCAAGATTTACTAGACTATGTTTACATCCACTAAGCAGACAGGCTGCTGTTTTATTGGCCTGGAAAAGCTTCTCCCACTTGTAATTTTTCATTTATTGAAGCAGTAAATTCAGAAGCTGTATAAAGCCTACAGATTCTGGAATGTCTTTCTGGACATTCTGGACTTCTGGAATGAAGTAATGAGATGAAGGTTTTTAACAGTGTTTTACAAAAGGGAGAAGTTCAGCATGGGTGTTTGAGGCACATACTAGTCTTGAGTGGTGGTTATTCGAGAATTCCTTTTGTGGAATTTTTCATTTCAGTCACAGGAGAGTATCATAAGGAAGGACTTCTTTGGAGGTGGTGGAGCACTGGAACAAACTGCCCAGGGAGATTATGGAATCTCCTCTGAAGACTCAAAGTACCTGGACACTTTCCTGCACAACCTGATCTAGGTGAACCTGCTTTAGCAGAGGAGTTGGACTACATTTCTAGAGGTCCCTTCCAACTCCTACTATTCTGTGATCTTGGTGTATAAAGCACTCTCCCAGACTATTAAGGCAAATGCTGTTGTCACTTGATGGTATCAGCATGTAGAAAGGATGTTTCTGTGTGTAGGCTTGGCCTCTATGTGTACCTGTACTACCTGAGTCTGTGCTGATGTGAGCAAGGCTTTCAGCTTGTACGTGTCTTCTTTACCTGATGGGCCATTTCCCTTTGCTTCTGGAGTCCAGCATGATTGAGTTAAAAGATTTGGACAGGGACAGCCTGTGCACTAGAACTGGAAGTTCCTCCAGCTCCTTTACCTGCTGTAGTGCACTAGGACTGCATGCTTTCTATGAGTTTGGTGTTCAGATCTTTCTTGTCGTGATCTTGTCATACAGTTGAAGTCTGTGCTGTCAGGAATGCTTGAGAAAGTGCAGTTCCACCTACAGCTGTAGATGCTGTTTTCTGGTATGTGCACTGCAGCTGGCTTGCTGTACTGTGCTAATGCTGTGGAGGGGCACATCAGCTCTACAGGTTAACTGAAGCAAGCTAAGTGATAAGCAGAATTTCTCTTCTGCATGGCTGACTGAGATGCTCTTTAGGGCTGAAGATGTCAGTGACCTAGATCTGCTTGGAAAGGGCTCACATATGGAAAGGTTCCTTCATTTGAGCACAATTACTGTATGCTGGAGCACCCACTCCACAAGCTGCTTTTCTGTACTCTTGAAATTCAGGCAGCTGCTGTGTTTTAAGAAATCAATGATCCAGAATCTTACTGTAGCAGTACAGCACCAGGTGCTGTTTTGGTGAACAAAAGTAGGGTTTGTTGTTGATTTATTTTTTTTCCCCTGGAGAATAGCCAAAATGTCTTTCATGATTAGAGCTGGCAGGTAATTTGCTCTGGTTTAGGTGAAAACTGTATATGCTGTAGTGTCCCACAGCCATGGCAGCTGGGCACCAGAGGAGCTGGTAGCAACAGACATTTGGTGAAGACAGGACAGAATCAAAGGTAGTAACTGTTGTCATGTAGTCCTTGAACTCTTAATTAGCAAAATAGGAATAAAAGTGCCTTTTTTTTTTTAATTCATTCCCATGGACAGTGAGGTAAGAGAGAGCTTTTTGGTGTTTTGTTACATTGGCTAAATGGCTTCTGCAGATAGAGAATTCTGAAATGGTTAATGGAACATGATTAGAAAATCTTCCATATGCCCTGGCAGTGGCTTGGAGCCAATGAATGAAGCTGAACAGGATTGAGATGCTATTCAGAACAGTTACTTAACAGCCTAATTCTCCCCTTCACTTTAGGTGCTTATGTCTGCCAGTTTGAGTATTGTAAACCAACTAGATTGGAGTTAAACGTGCAGAACTGTGGTGAAGTGGCTCAGACATCCAGACCCCGGTGACAGGTGGCTCCACCTGGAAGTCCTAATGAGGAGTCCTGATGGCTGGAATGCCTACTTCAGGAGTGATGGCTTTCCTTACCCTCAACCTGCCCCCAGTTTATCACTGACAGATTGCTTCTTCCTGAGAGCTGGCATCATTAATGACCTTCTCATAGCACCTTACTCTGTGTTTAGTATCTAGACTTCTGATTTTAACACCAGTCAGAAGGATTCAGTTCCAGTCTGTTACTTTCTCAAGGGATCTGTAACACACAGTTCTGCCATGGTATGAATGCTTGAGTGTCCATTTGAATGCACTCCTACAACAGCAGTGATGTGAAACCAGCATGGAAAACTGGGCCGATTCAATACCCTATGAAGTGGGAAGCTGCCTGCCCTTACTGATAGGGAAAAGCTCTCCCACAACATTGCATACCACCATGAAAAGTGTGGCCCCCTGTAATGACAGATCTCCAGGCATCAAGGAGTATGTTGTAGGCGTGTTAGGAGTGGGTTTTTGTTGCTGTTGTTTTGTGGTTTTGTTAGGAAAAAAAATGAAAGGGCCCAGGAAAAAAGAAAACACTGCTCTGCACAACAGGGGAGAGACAGTGGCACTCGCAGCTGTAACATACAGAGCTTACAGATGGCTGTCAGTTGCTGGGTTTGTAATCTGGTACACCAGTGAGACTCACAAGATCAAGTCATTTTATTTGCTTGCTTGTAAAAAAATGATGCTTATATCTGCTGTGATAGAACCAGGTCAACCCCACAGGAGATCTGTCTGTTCTGACACCAGGTGGAACTATGTACCATTTGTTCTTATTATGGTGACTTTTTTTGTGTTAACTCCCTCTTGAGACTCAGCTAAAGTAAGATAGAGATTTTTCAACATGTGAGTCAGGGTGAAGTCGGTACAGAACAATTTTGAATGCTAAGTCTAATGTTTGGCAGTTTACTCCCAAGCTAAACAAGCTCAATGGTGGCAATTCCTTCTGAGATCATCTCCAAGCTGAAATGAAGTTGTGAACTAAATTGAGGTCAATTGCTACTGGTGGAGGGATAAAAGATAAGGTTGTCTTAAAATAATTGCTTTAATGAACTACTAAAATAACTGGCCTGCATACTAGTGATGTCCCCCTTATTAATTAGGTAGCACTAAAATGCCATGCTGAATTCTGTTGTGGGGAAGAAGAAAATTTACTTTCTACTTCAAAAAAGGTTGTTGTTTTCTTTTTGGCTTTGTGTCTCGCTCAGCCTGTGACAGTTCTTGCCAGGCTCAGATGGGAACAGGAGCAATCTGTTGTTGCTATTCTTAATTTGCCTGGATGCTTTTCAATTGTAATTATGTAGATATGACGAATGCTAAGTGATAGAATGAGTCCATTTAACTATGGTAGGTTCCTGAGGCAGCCAGCTTTGATTGAGAGAAGTCGTATTAAGTTCCATTGGGACTGTTACACAAGGATGGTGTTGCCTCAGCATACAGCTGAAAGCATTCTGAATCTTTTAGCAGCTTCTGCATCTTTTAGCGTATTCTGAATTTGTCATCTTCATCATTCTCACCCTCTGCCTTTTATTTCAGGTAACAGCCACAATCCCTCTTGTGCTCCAGTGAAGAAGGTGGGTTTATAGTAGCTTGAGAGTTTTAATCACAGATTCATAGAATTACTTGAGTTGGAAGGGGGCCTTCAAGATTTTCTAGTTCCAACTCCCCTGCTGTTGGCAGGGACACCTTCCACTAGACCATGCTGCTCCAACCTGGCCTTGAACAACTCCAGAGAGAGGTGCATCCGTGACCTCTCTGAGCAACCTGTTGCAGTGTCTCACCACCCTCCCTCTAAAAAATGTCTAATATCCACTCTCAACCTCCCCTCCTTGAGCTTCAATCCATTTCCTCTCATCCTATTAGACACCATGCTAAGGCACATGGAGAGAGGTGATTTAAGACAGCCACCATGGCTTTACTAAAGGCAAATCCTGCCTGAACAATCTAGTGGCTTTCTGCAATAAAGTGACTATGTCAGTAGATAAGGGCCGACCTATGGATGTGATCTGTCTGGACTTCTGTAAGGCCTATGACATGGTCCCCCACAGCATCCTGCCTGCCAGGTTGGAGAGAGAAGGGTTTGATGGGTGGACTGTTCAGTGGATAAACAATTGGCTGGATGTTTGCACCCAGTGTGGTGCTCAGTGTCTTGAAGTCCAGATGGAGAGCAGTGACAAGTGGTGTCCTTCAGAAGTCTGTGCTGTTTTAATATTTCTATCAATGACAGAGAGAGATCTAGTGCACCATCAGCAAGTTTGCAGATGACACCAAGCTGGGTGGTGCCATTGATATGCCAGAGGCATGGGAGGTCATCAAGAGGGATCTGGACAAGCCGGAGAGGTGGGTCCAGATGAGCCTCATGAGGTTCAACAAGAGTAAGTGCAGGGTCTGCATCTGGGCCAGAACAATCCTCACTATCAGTACACACTGGGGGATGAGGTGATAGAAAGCAGCCCTGAGGAAAGGGACTTGAGGGTGCTGGTGGATGAGAAGCTGGACATGAGCAGTGTGAGCTTGCAGCCCAGAAGGCAAATCACATCCTGGGCTGCATCAAAAGAAGTGTGGCCAGCAGATTCAGAGAGGTGATTCTGTGACTGCTCTGCTCTAGTGAGACCTCACCATCCAGGTCTGGAGCCTTGAATATAGGAAGGACATGGCTCTAATGGAGTGGGTCCAGAGCAGGGCTGCAAAAATCATCAGGGGGTTGTAAATGAAAGTCCCTTCCCAGCTTTCTTGTTAGCCCCACTTCAGGTGCTGGAAGGCTGCTCTAAGTTCTCCCCAGAGCCTTCTCTCCAGGCCCAACAGCCCCAACTCTACCAGCCTGTCCCCACCGGGCCCTCTGATCACCTTTGTGACCCTCATGGACCCACTTCCATTTTTGAAGAAGGGTGTTATGTTTTCCCTTTCAAGTCAGCAGGGACTTCAGATTGCCCTTCAGGAATGAATAAGAAGATTATGAACTCTCAGAGTGACTGGTGTACAAAAGTTCTATCACATCCTCTCTCAGCCACTCCACGTTGCCAAGTTTTTAGTGCAGAGGGATTACAAAGCTATTAAACAATCTCAGCTTTACTGACTACTTGTGAATTTGATACAGTGTCAGTAAGTTACATTCTGTATTAACCTGTTTTACACTTTTGAACCAGTTTCATGCTGTTACAGCTATGTAAGGAAACCCTGTAAGACTCCAGTTTTAAGTTTTAGAAGGCAGGCAATCTTTATTACAAAGCTGCACAAGTTTTGGTGCAAGGAGACTCGTGTCTCAGATCTTGCATCTCAACAAGACAAAGCAGTAGCTTTACATTAGGTTTCCTGGAACAGTCCTGCATATTCATGTTACCTTTTAGGGTCTCAATGAGTTTGTGCAGTTTAGACTTTCAAAACTTGTTTTTATCCTTCCATGATGTTTGAAGATGGTCTGATTAGGTCTACTCCACTTCTTTATCAAGCAATCGAAGTACCTCCTTATCCATTGTGCATGGTTGGAACATCAGTGCAAATTCCATTTGTTCAATTGCTCTTCCTCAGCAAGTCTTTGTTTCCACCAAGATGAATTTTTTTGTATCACTCCCACCTTACAGAACACGTAGTTCAGTTTGTAAGCAAGTATAGTGTTGTTTGAAAGTGACCCTGATGGGCCTGAAGACGGAGTTGCTTTGTCACACGACATCACCATAGGCAAAAAGAACAGGCCTCTTAAAGCACTGTCACGCTGGTAAACCATATGGCTAGTCCAAATGCTCTTTCCTTCTGGTATCTTGACCAAAAAATGCCAGATGCATCCCCATGCTATCACACTCTGCTGTTCATTTCCAAATAGGCACTAATTTTAGGCTTGTGGCAATCAAGAAATTTGTTTGCTTATTATGGGAGTGAGACAAATTCACTTTATATAATGCAGATGACCACAACTTTGTGCAGATAATGTGTTACTGTAGAACTGAGAAAATCGTTCTATACAGGATTCTGAAGCCCCAAATCACTATATTTTATACTACTTATGTTAATTTCCTAGATATTTTGTATGTCTCCCTTGTGCAATTAACTTTCCCGTTGCCTTATTTGTTAAATCCACCGTGGCAAACGCAAGATTTCTTCCTTGCTTCAAAATCTGAGCTGTAATCAGTACCTCTTCTCCAATCTTGGCAGCAGAAGTGTATCTTCAAAGAAGAACAAAATGAAGAGGTAAGAAGCTGTACAGAGCACAAATCCAAGATTTTTTTTTGCATTTTAAATTATTAAGAGAATTAGTAAAAGTAATAAAAGACACATTTCACTCCTACTGTCTGCTTGCAAATACCTACATCTTCAAGGTGTTTGGTTCCTCTAGGGACTGCAGTGGTAATTCAGTGTTAAGAGTGAGCTGAGAAAATGGTAGAATGGCAGATAGAAACCCATGGGCTCAGTTCTAAGGAAAAGTACATTTTGGAACAGAAATGACAGAAATCACAGAATTAGGTATCAAGGACCTCAGTGAAAAGTTCAGCTCCAAGTCCTATTCCAGCCACTTCTGGATCCCTATAGCCTCTTTAAACTAGTCTGCCTGGTTCAGCCATGAAATGTCTTTGTTAGAAAGGCTCCAGAAGGTCATTTCTGTATGGAACTTCAAAACAGGTTAACTGCTTCTCATACCCTAGTCTGAAAAAAGTCACAGAAATCTGAGAGGTCTTCAAACTTTCCAGGTTTAATGCTGTTTCCACTAATTAGATAACTGCTTTTATTTACATGAGCTCAAGGATGTACTTTTAAAATAGTCTCCAGGGAACAGGAGAAAAATTCTCCACAAAAAGCCTGGGAAGAATTAAAAGGAACATGATCCAGCCATGGTCTGAGGTAAGGGAACAATATTTGAACGTTAGTGTTAGAGAGGAGAATGTGTAATTGCTGTAAATAAATCTTATTGAGATAAATTCCATCAACCAGGCCATTTTTATACGTGACACCATGTCAAAAGTATGTCGCTCATGCCTAAGGCTGCAGTAGTACAAGCCCATTAGCTGATGGGGGCAGGGTTTCAGTCTTTTGTTTCATTCTCAGAGGTTGCTGCTGATCCTCTTGTGATTAAAAAAGAATAAATGTTAAAATTTCTCTCTGTTCTTTCCATTACTAAAACAGCTTCTTCCTGCCAGCTTTTTAAAAAGCTCCTTCCCAAAAAGGAAAAAGTTGTGTTACATCAATATTTGATACCTAATCTCCTTTGCTCAATGAAAGCAGTAGCCTGTGCTAAACAAAGCTATTAATATTGCTTCATGTAACACTTCCTAAAGGTTATGCTACTGAATCATTTTGGATCATCTCCAGAGACAGTACTTTTATAAGGTTTTAGCCCTTATATAATTAAGGAGGCATACTTGATAGCATAAACAATTCAGGTGTTGACCTCGTGTTCTGTTACTGTAGGGGAAATTAAAGCAATCACAGAGGAATCCCAGGTTTTGATTTCCAGTCATTTCCTCATCATTACAGTACTAGCATAAAGCTTTAATAGATGTTCCAGTCTCCCCCACCTACTGAAGAAATAAAAAGGGTGCTGGGGGGTAAAGGAGGGAAACCATTAAAGATAAAGATCACTCCCTACATTCTTTTAACACTTTTTTTTCCTTAAGTTTTTAAAGGCAGTTTTGATGAGGGGTTACTTTTCCAAGATTTTCAGTGCTCTGTTATTCCAAGTAGCATTACTTTAGTTCCATTTAGTCATAATCTCTTCATTAAAATTAATGAATCAAAGCTGGCAAGCTGTAATTGCATGATCAAAGGAAGCTTCAGCACTTTTTTTTGTTGTTTTAAGAACACTGTGCTTTAAATTTGCATTACAGGAAGAACTATTTTCAGTATAAAACTACCTTTATGTGACCTAGAGCAAAGGAATCTTTTTCAACTGAGACATTCAGATTCAGTCTGTAATTTGCCCTCTCTCTGAGCAGAGCTAAACTGTTACTTGGTTTCCTGGTTTAGTATTTTTCCTGATTTAACATTTTATAGTCTCCTTGGTGACATCTGATGACAGGACAAGGGGCAATGGGTGGACATTGAGGCACGGCAAGTTTCATGTAAACATGAGGAGGATTTTTTTCATTGTAAGGGTGACAGAAGACTGGAACAGGCTGCTCAGGGGGTTTGTGGAGTCTCCCTCTCTGGAGATATCAACCCCCCCCCGGCCCCTGATGCATTCCTGTGTGATCTGCTACAGGTGATCCTGCTCTGGCAGGGGGGTTGGACTGGATGAGCTTTCAAGGTCCCTTCCGGTGCCTGACATTCTGTGATTCTGTAATACTAAAAAAAAGGTTTATAGAAAGCTGCTTATCCTAGATTTTTGATCTTTGGGGACACATTCTAACATATCTTCACAAGGAAAGACAGAAGTTGAGGCAATTCCATAAGACTAAAATTTCTAACATATCAACATCAATATGGTCTAGTTGATTGGATAGGGCTGGGTGATAGGTTGGACTGGATGATTTTGAAGCTCTCTTCCAACCTGGCTGATTCTGTGAACATCCCTTTACATTCTATGAGTGAATGGGTGCCACTTCTGAAATGTATGGAACAAATGTTAAGAAATTCCAACTTGGATTTTGCAACCAAATGGCAATATGCCCAAATACAATCACACCCCCCCTTAATGAATCAAAACAAGAAAACATGTTTTTTTCTAAGTGAGTACTAAACCATATAAATTATGTACAGTAGAGTCAATACCATGTTAGAAGGAGAAAAGTTAGTATATTCTGGTAAGCATGGTGGATGGTACCTACGTGATGTTCATGTCCACACTGACCCCTGGCAGTGCTCTTTCTGTGTACAGCAACGCTGTTGTTGACACCACATCCACAAGTGTGGCTGTCAAACCTCCATGTAATGTACCACCTCTGTTTGTGTGCTCTTCCTCTACTTTCATTTCACAAACAACTTTTCCAGGACTTGCAGAAAGAAGTTTCATCTGTATAACCAAAAGAGGAATAAAAAGTTTACTGACAATAGTACCAACACCCAACACTGCCTTCAATCAAATTGAAAATAAATCCTGTTGAATATTGGACTCATGAGACAAATTAAAGGATGGAAAATACAGTCATTCAACTGTCACATTAAGTAGGTCCATAAATTTTGAATAGGAGATTGCTGCCTTAGAAAAAAATGTGTTTCTAGTGCAGATAAATATTTAAATTGACAGCTTAACAAACTTCAATACTTGCTATACTCCCAGGAATTGCTTAGTAGAGAACATGCTTCTGCAGCTTTCCTTTTGCTTTCATCTGCGACTGAAGAAACAGATTAGAGGCAATACAAAACTCCTCTGTCTGTGTGTGTAACATAAGTGTGAAGATGTCTTTATGAGCTCACAAAATGGAAGTGAGACCGACAGTAATTCATTGATCATTATACTGAAGCAACCTCAGTAAAAATCAGTATTTCAATTTTTATTCTGTACACAGAAACAAGCACTGGAAATGCCAATCAAATTTGCCTCCCTGAACTGAAACTCTTATTCCTGGGCAGAAGTGTTCAAGGCTGTGTCATGCCATACCACAGCATCATGATTTGCATATACACCTGTCCTGCAGCCCATGGGTGTACACGTAACATTACAGGACATCTATGATACTGTGATTCCCCCCTGTAGCCAATACATGAAGGTGTATTTTTTGAGATCAAACAGTTACTGCCATTCAGTATTTTAAATCTTTTCCCTCCAAGCTTCTTCATTTAGTAGCTTTGTATTAAAAACAGGTGCCAAACTGGGGTAAGTGCAGCCTATATATTTACACCTACAATTAAGACTTTGAAGTGCCTTTGGACTGTCACAGGTGAAATGTGGCCATAATATGTATAATAATTCCTATTAATTTTCTATTTGTTTAACAAAGTTTTTGTTGTTGTTGTTGTTGTTTGCTTGGTGTGTGTTTAACTTGCATGTTTCCACATCATGGAAGCTGGGTTAAATCTTTTTAATCTTCAGAGGAATTAAGACTGATTTGTTTCCAGTCTCATTATTCCTTATTTGTAATGCAGTCTAAGAGCTCAATTTTAGCCAGCATCCATTTCTGATACACAAAATGTTATCCAAATTTTGCAGGGAAATGATACCAACATCATGACGATGGAGTACACAGCCCATCAATGAAAAAAGCTGGAAATAAGCACAGGGGAAGTCACAGGATCACAGGATGTCAGGGGTTGGGAGGGACCCAAAGAGATCATCAAGTCCAGAGCAGGACCACACAATCTAGCTCAGGTCACAGAGGAATGCATCCAGATGGGCCTTGAAAGTATCCAGAGAAGGAGACTCCACAAGCCCTCTGGGGAGCCTGTTCCAGTGCTCTGTGACCCTTACAGTAAAGAAGTTCCCCTTGTGTTGAGGTGGAACCTCCTGTGCTGCAGCTTACATCCATTGCTCCTTGTCCTATCACAGGGAGCAAGTGAGAAGAGCCTGTCCACCCTCCAACACCTAGCCCTCAGATGTTTATAAACATTTATTAAATCCCCTCTCAGTCTTCTCTTCTGCAGACTAAAAAGCCCCAGGTCCCTCAGCCTCTCCTCATAAGGCAGTGCTCCAGTCCCCTAATCATCCTTATAGCCCTCTGCTGAACCTTCTCCAGCAGATCCTCTCTCTCAAACTGGGAAGCCCAAAACTGAATGCAGTACTTAAGATGAGGTCTCACCAGGGCAATGCAGAGGGGAGGAGAACCTCCCTTCATCTGCTGGACACACCCTTCTTAATACACTGTAGGATCCCATTGGCCTTCTTGGCCACAAGGGCACATTGCTGTCCCATGGATAATCGTTATCCACCAGGACTCCCAGGTCCCTCTCCACAGGACTGCTCTCCAACAGGAAATCCCTGAGGCAGTGTCCTAATACAGAAACAACCCCTTGATCAGTGAGAGTCCTAAGTCTTAAGCCAGACATGCTGCACTGCACTGACTGGAGGCCTAGGTTTCTGAGAGAATTTTTAATAAGGACTTCTCTGATGCTTGACACTGGAAGCAGATGGCTTCCACTGCCATTGGGGAGAGCTCCAATCCACCAGCAAGGCAAGGAAAGCATCTGGTTTCATTTGTCATTACTCTGATCTGGCACTAGCTGTCTGCTGCCCTTGACAAAAATAGTTCAGCATGTGAATGCTTCCAGGACTTGCAAAGCCAGAGGTACTGGTTTGTACCTCTCCAGCACTTCTGTGCCTGTCCTCCCACGCATCTCTCTCCATAAGCAGTATGCTGCTTTGGCTTCCAGCCACTACTGCCATGCACTACTCTGGAGAAAGGGCTTTAAAATACACAAAGGGCTTTAAGCCCTACATAGATACCACACTGGAACTAACCCAGAAGCCAAGTTTGATGCTAAAGTTGGAAAGATTGAGACTGAAGTCTGACTTCTCCAGAACAGGAAAAATCTTGAGTCATATTTAGGTTTGGCAAGAAAGGCTTTAGGTATCTCTGAGAAAAACAGCATATACTTCAAATTAAAACAAAACTGTACTTTTATTGTTACTGTGATTATGTTTGTAGCATCATAATTCTAGAATCACACAGAATCACATTAACATCCAGGTTGGAAAAGACCCCAAGGATCACCAAATCTGACTTATAACCCTACATTACAAGATTCAGCTTAAACCATACCCCTAAGCACCACATCCACACGACCCTTAAACACATCGAGTGTTGGTGACTGTGATAGTTTGAAGCTAACTAGAATGTTTTGGTGAGAACTAGATTACAGGCTGTGAAAGAGAAACAATGGTGATGTCCACTCATAGGCTTGCTGAGATGTGTAAGAACAAGAATCCACACATAGATAAGGTAGACGCTCTCTGTCCGGGCTGTGGGCTGCATTCTCTCTCTAACCTAAGCTGCTGTCTCTGATTAATCCACCTGCTTCCTAACCCCCCTGGCTGACCCTTCACTCTTTCCTGGGCACAAGGCAATGTCTGGAGTAATGCAGAGAGGGGTGGGAGAAGGTGGTAGGGCAGTTGGGAGCACCTCCTGGGGACTCAGGTTTCTGGGAGGGTTGTTGTGTTTCTGTATTACCTTTTAACTTGTATATTTCTGTATATAACTGTATATGTTGTAAATATCTATTTGTATATTGTGCTAAGCTGTAAATAGAAAGCTTCATTCAATTTCCAGAGCTGGCTGAGTCTAGTTTGGGTGATTTCCAAAGTGTGTGTGTGTGGGTAACACCCAAACCATCACAGTGACTCAACCACCTCCCTGGGCAGCGCATTCCAGTGCCTAACCACTCTCTTGATGAAAAACTTTTTCCTAATGTCCAATCTAAACCCACCCAGCCTTACCTTGAGGCCATTCTCCCTTGTTCTGTCTTCAGTTATCTGTGAGAAGAGATCACCACCAGCCTCTCCACAATGTCCCTTCAGGTGAAAGACCGCAGGAAAAGTCTAAAAGCATTCCAGAGCAAAGGCAGGAAGCCTCTCTCCCAAGGCTCACTTGCAGCCAGTTACCTTTATGAGCTCAAATAACTGCATTTGTGCTCCACTTAGTAGGATTTTGAGGTAGAGTGAAATGGTCATAATGAAGAGGTAACTAAGAAATTGTTAGACTCTATATATACAAGACCAAAATGTTTTGGGGGAAATAAGACAGAAAGAGCTGCTTTGAAAAAGCTACTTTCTATTGAATGTATTGGATCACGAAGCTATCAGTGAAAGATTCCAACATTACATTTGTTCCTCTACAATACAAAACACATACATTTTGACATGGCTGCATTTCTTGGATTTATTGCAGCATTCCATGTCACAGTATGGATAGTATAATTATTTTTAATAGAATTGAATGGAATTTAATTACTGTAGTAGAAATTACACGGAGATTTGCAAAATTTAATGAGAACTCTTAAGCCGTTTCACAGGACCACTCTACACAGCAGCCAAACTACTGCATGCTACAAAATTTAAGACAACACAGTAATATAATTTCAACTTTTTTGATCACAACATAGCATTACATTAGAACTGTATGAGTCCAATCCATTTCTTTATACTGGGCCTTGTACAGAAACTGAGAGCACTGAGGTACTTGTGCTTTTGGTCTAATTTCAAGGTGAGGATTGAGATGCTATAATGAGCTTTTTTTTAACTTTTAGATAGAGAAGATTAATAATTTATTTCATCATTTCACAGTCCTGAAAGTTAGCTTAGCCATAGGTACTACAAAAGGAAGACTACTGGTTACTAAATAAATTGTGGAAGATTAATTCAGCACAACCTCCATCTTCAGAAAGGTAATACAAGGCAGCACTAGTATTTAATAAGGAAATTATTAACTCTCAGCCAGCAGGTCGAGTTAGGTTCTACTCCCTCTCTACTCTGCCCTAGTGAGGCCACATCTCGAGTCCAGTTCACATGATCACAGGATGTTAGGAGTTGGAAGGGACCCAAGGAGATCATCGAGCGTGACTGAATTTCTTGCTAGCAGAGGACACGAATTGATAAACGTGTGCAACTCGTGCTGAGAAGTGTCCTTGGGCTGTCTCGGGCTCAGGAAACCAAGCTGTAAACAATGAGCACCCCACACACAGCTGCAGTGGGCAGAGTTTGCCAGCTGCAGGGGACTGGGTTAGCCAGCCCCAGAGGTTGACCCCCAGAATGTTATGGTTAAATCAGCCTATGTATGCCTCACATGTAACCCTGTACCCTCCAGATGTACCAATCTCAGTTGTGCACGCCTCTTCTAAGAAAGCATGTAAGTCACTGTACCACGGAAATAAAGCGGAGAATGACCATCTAATCACAGTGATGAACCAAGAGTCATTTTATCCCAGGTGCTCCACCGGCAATCGAGTCCAAATCCCCTGCCAGAGCAGGACAGTACTATCTAACACAGATCACAGAGGAACACATCCAGACAGGCCTTGAAAGTCTCCAGGGAAGGAGACTGGTTCTGGTCTCCGCAGTACAAGAAAGTCAAGGAACTACTGGAGAGAATCCAGCAGAGAGCTACAAAGATGATGGGAGGACTGGTGCATCTCTCTTCCGAGACAGACTGAAAGACCTGGGGCTCTTTAGCCTGGAGAAGGCTGAAGGGGACTTTACCAATGCTTATCAATAGGTGTGCCAAGAGAGTGGGACCAAACTCTTTTCAGTGGTGCCTAGAGACAGGACAAGGCGCAATGGCTACAAAGTAGAACACACTAGAACACACACAGGTTCCACCTGAACATGAAAGACACTTTGAGAGCGAAGACACACAGGAACAGCCTGTCCAGAGAGGTTGTGGTCTCCTTCTCTGGAGACTAAAAATGCACCTGCACACGTTCCCATGCAGCCTGCTCTGCGTGCCCATCGTCTAGCAAGCAGGCTGGGCCAGACGACCTCCAGAGGTCACTTCTAGCACCTATCCTTCTTCGATTCTGTCAGTACTGTTTTCTACTGTGTCTTACCATCACGGCCACACACTCTTAATTCCGAGAGCAAAAATCCAGGGAAAACAACATCAGGACAAGCACCACCAGGCTCCTGCACTACCCACAGCCATGACAGCGTCGTCGGCGTTCAATAAACCCCTCTCAGGCCTCGGCCTCATTCAGCTCTGCCGGCCTCGCCCGACTCTGCCAGGCGGCCAGCTCCAGCAGAGAGGCACAGCGTCGCCAGACCTTGTCCGAGTTCTGGTTCAGCTTTTAGTTGTGGGAATGGACAAACCAGCTTTTAAAGGAGTAGTTCCGCGCGGGCAAATTGCCCTTTCCCTAGGCAGACAGGACGCCTCCCCGCCCCCGACTGTCCTTTCTGCGACCCGCCCGTACCTTGTGGAGCACTCGGTCGAAGCCCTGCGACTCTACCATGTACTTCATGGCCTCCCTAAGGCTTTCCAACGTGAACCCCATGCTGCCCGTCCCAACGACAGCCCGGCCGCGCTCCGGAACTGCAACTTTGCTAGGCGGGGCTCCCCCCGGCTTCCGCCGCGGCAGCCATGGAGGCGGCCGAGGCGGCGGAGCTGGGGCAGAAGGATGGGGTCGGGGGGTCTCGGTGCCCGAAGGCTGGGGAGCCGCTGCCGGCGGAGGAACAGCAGCAGCAGGAGGAAGAGTCGTTACACCTGGCAAAGAGGAGGAAGGTGCTGTGTTGCGAATTCGTTGCCATCACGTGTAGCGATCCGGAGGTTGCACAAAGCTTCTTGGCCGAAAACGACTGGCACTTGCAGGTGCGCCCGGGGCCGGGACGCGGTCCCGTCCAGGGGTTGCGGTCCCTTCCCTACCGTCTGCCATCGGCCTCTTGTGTTTCAGAGAGCGCTAGACTCCTATTTCGAGCCGCCAACCGTGAAGGAGGTTGCGAAGATGGAGGCAGCAGGCGAAGTGCCGCAGGCCCCCAAAGTGCCTGCGATCTGGTAGGTGACGCCTGGAGCGAGAGGAATCGGTATGGCAGGAGAAGGCAGACTGGGGACACCTGAGTGCAACCATCTCCTGGGTCGTAGCTTCACGCTGGGAAGCAGCGCTCCTCTGGAGCTGCGCCTGACCTCGCAGCTCTGGTGAGGCAGGTGCAGCTCTGGTGAGGCAGGTGCAGCTCTTCCTCACATTACGGTTTCCACGCTAGTTGTTGCGTGGCAAGGCTGCTCCCTTCGAGGGGAACAGTAAGTTCTTAAGAGGGGTGTCAGTAGACCATGAGCCTTGTGCAGAAGGGCCAGGATAATTTTCTTTTCATTGTCTTATGCAGCGATACATAGCCAGATTTTANCAGATGTCAGCATAGATATAAAAAGGAGGAGCTATCATGGAAATGCTGGCAACATATACCACATGATTTGCCTACTTAACTGTCTCTTAGTTTCTCCTTCTTTGTCAGCTTTACTTTCTCTGTTCATATTAGAATGCATGTGCATAGTAGCAGAATCTTAAATTGTGCAGCAGGAAGTACAAACCCACTACTAAATTCCAGGGAATAATTTGTTTTGTTCCCAGGCCTTATTTTCATGGGTACATAAAAATAGTGTGTTGAGAAACAAAACTCTAGTATCTGGACTTTGCCAAAATGTTCTGTGTCTATTCCTAGCTGTACTATCTGATGTATTGTGTTTCAGACTTTCCCTTTAGTTAAGTAATTTACACTGGGTCGATGTTGTAGTTTAACCTTGGTGGCAGCTCAGCTCCACACAGCTGCTTGCTTACTCCCCTCCCAGTGGAGACTGGGGAGAGACTCAGAAGGGTGAAACTGAGCAAATCCATTTGCAGAGATAAACACAGTTTAATAGGCAAAGTGAAGTCTGTGTGCACAAGCAAAGCAGGGAACTGATTCACCACTTCCCTTTGGCAGGCAGGTATTCAGTCATCTGTAGGAAAGCAGGACTTCAGCACTGTGCAGTGGTGGCTTGGGAAGATAAAAGCCATCAATGCAAACATGTGCCTGCCCCCCTCTTACTTATCCCAGATTTATATGCTAAGCATGTCATGGTATGGAACATGTCTGTATTGAGTTTGGAAGAGATTTGTTCCTGGTCTGTCCTCTTCCAGCCTCCTTCTCACCTGCAGTCCTTTCACTGGAAGTGCAACCAGAGAAGCAGAGAAGGTCTTGATGCAGTAAGCTATGCTGTGACATCAACACCATTTTGGTCACAAGTCCAAAATACAGCACCATGTGAGCTAATTTGGAGAATATTAGCTCTATCCCAGGTTAAACCAGTACAACCTTCTGTTAGCAGGAAGTGTCTGCTTCTCTTCAGTAGCACCGTACCCAAACAGGGCAATCAGACATATATAAGAGTCTGGTTTTAACTTTTGTCAGATGAACAAGGTAGACATGGCCTGTGTTTTGAGGTTGGATTTGGGGTGAGTATTCCCAGAAGACTCTGAGTTTGTCCCAGAGTGAGTTTGCACACTTACCTCCATAGTGGTTTCAGCAACTGGGGGAATGTGAGCTGCACTTCAAATAGAGACACAAAGCAGCAAATCCTGATTGCAGTCCTAGGTTTATAACACTCTGGAAAGTGTTTGGAGAACTCAGCTAGCATACAGAGCCTGCCTCTATCATGGGGAAAGAGGTAGATAATTTGATGCTTTGGATTATGTTGGTTGGTGCCTGATTTAAGTGAACTCAGAATGGTAGATGTTTTCTTGTGCCTATGAAGAGCGGGAAGAGCCACTTACTAGACCTGTGCACTAAAGCTCTGTATGACTGAGTGTGCAAGTTTTAGTTACTGCACGTTCAAATTACAGCGAGATCAATATATGTTAACCTGTTTAGTGGGAAAGTTTTAGCTGGTCACCTGTAAGTTGAGATGAATCTGGAACTTTCCTTCAGAAGATACGGAAGGTAAATGCAGGGAGGATGTCATTATGCATGTTGACAAAGAAATGAACTCTCTCATCAGTATTGACCTCACAGATGATGCAACTACTAGCAGCAATGGTGCCAGCAGTGCAGATCTGAAGCAACAAGAAGATGACAGCAGCTTCTTACTGC
>WAAF01011359.1:0-27666 GCA_013400475.1 Tricholaema leucomelas | reverse complement strand
AGGAAAGGGAAAAGGAAAGGAAAGGGAAAAGAAAAGAGAAAGAAAAGAAAAGGAAAGAGAAGAAAAGAGAAGAAAAGAGAAGAAAAGAAAAGAAAAGAAAAGAAAAGAAAAGAAAAGAAAAGAAAAGAAAAGAAAAGAAAAGAAAAGGAAAGGAAAGAAAAGAAAAGAGAAAAGAAAGAAAAGGACACTGTCACAGACTCCAACTATTTTTTTGATGTCAAATAAAAATCAAGGTCAAGTACAACTAATACAACTTGAAATACATTCACATAATATTGCAGATACAATCATGTAGGCTAATTTGAAGTGATGATTAATTTCAGATGATTTCTGATTGCACTGTTGTGGTCCATGTCTACAAAATGTTATTTAGTGTAGTAGAAAATGTTATTTAGTGTAGTACCTCTGCATCCAAGGAATTTACCCAGTTATTAATCAAAGGCTTGATCCTGTTTTTTGTTTTTTGGGGTTTTTTTTTGTGTGTTTTTTTTTTTTATTATTATTAAATAATATCTTCTTCATTGAATAATACAATTATATTCAAAAAGAGGAACTTAGTCACTGTCGTGGAGGGCCCATCGGCCCAAATAGGCTTATACATGCTTTGTCTTGCCTGGACATGTTTTTCTGCCTACACCAGAGGTAAACACATTAAGCGGACATAAAGGGGGCACGATAGACCTGGTGCCATAAAGTCTGGCCTGCCCAGGACCCAGGTCGTGTAACATGGTTGTTTAAGTAGTTGTATAAGCCCACGCACTTAGCTTATGGCCCAGCCGGTGCAAGGCCCATGCTCTTCCCATATCTGGGGGAAGAGACCTGTGGACCCTTCCTAATCTGGTGTGTTTTGGGCGACTGCCAGAAGCCTATTGGATGATATCGTGGCCAAAGGACCATCAATCTCGGCCCACATCCGATAAATAGGGCAATCCAGGTAAACAAGATGCTCTTGCCGCTCTCTCCGCTCACCTCTCCCTGCCTGCCCGCTGCCTGGGGCTACTCCCTTTGTTGTCGCTTTACCTGCTTCTTTGTTCCACCACACTTCGCACCGATCCAGTGGACGATTGAGCTACGCGTTCCTGGCCGGCCGCCGCTCCAGCCCGCCGTGCCAGCCCGATCGTGCCCGTGGAACCTTCTCAGACAGCGTGCCCCAATTCGAATTGAACTATCAGCTCCACATGAAATCTACCGCTTGGCTTTCACTGCATATATTTTGGGAACACAGATACTGAGCCTTCCAACTAGTGAGTATTCGAGTTCTCTTGATTCAAGTTGCTAAAAGAATTTGATTAACTTCAGCAGCGGCAGTTTATGCCGCAAGACTCTCTGATCGGAAACATTTCTAAAACCTTTACCAAGTTGCTTCATTTGGCTGTGTATAGACATTCTGTAAAATAGTTTTACCAACCATATGAAAGAATTTGTGTGGGTTAGTTGTATGTAAGTTTGGGGGAAAGTTATCTTTGTATATATTAATAAATTATTCGATAACCTTTACATCGGCCTCATTATATCTCGCCCCAAAGCCAGACTCAGACCCCTCTATAACAGTTAAACTAAGGATGGAAGGAATTGACTCTTACTACTTTGGCAAACTGGTTTGAGTCCTATCTATTACTGATGCAGCGTAAATGCAGACAAATGCAGGTGTTGGTGGTTATTTGATTATGACTCAAGCAGGTATGGATAGCAAAGCTCATTTTACTAGGAACAGTTAAGACCCACTAAGGCTAGTTTTAATGTGTGCCTGGACTATATCTATGATAGGAATATTTCTAGAACTGAAATTTCCCAGTAAAATCTTTACACTCATATTCACTTAAAAATTTGGTAAGGCTTTTTTTCTCATACTAGAAAATTTAATCCAACATATTGAGCTCATCCTGCTGTGACACTTCTACCAAACAGTGTATTTCATAGAATCAAAGAATCATAGAATGGTTTAGGTTGGAAGGGACCTCAAGGATCATCCAGCTCCAACCCCCTGCCATAGGCAGGGACACCTCCCACTAGAGCAGGCTGCTCAAGGCCTCATCCAGCCTGGCCTTAAACGCCTCCAGGGAGGAAGCATCCACAACCTCCCTGGGCAACCTGTGCCAGGTTGCATTTCTCTAGAATTCAAAAGAAAACCGTCATAGAAAAAACAAAACACACACACAAATTAACTGCCTGTGCAATTTGAATCCCACGTTTCTTCCCTTGTAAAGAAGCTTCCAGACTTCATCTGGTCATCTTAGGTTGGACCTCATTGCTGTCTACAACTACCTGAAGGGAGGTTGTAGCCAGGTAGGGGTTGGTCTCTTCTCCCAGGTAACCAGCAATAGAACAAGGGGACACAGTCTCAAGTTGTGCCAGGGGAAGTATAGGCTGGATGTTAGGAGGAAGTTCTTCCCAGAGAGAGTGATTTGCCATTGGAATGGGCTGCCCAGGGAGGTGGTGGAGTCACCATCCCTGGAGGTGTTCAAGAAAAGCCTGGCTGAGGCACTTAGTGCCATGGTCTAGTTGACTGGATAGGGCTGGGTGCTAGGTTGGCCTGGATGATCTTGGAGGTCTCTTCCAACCTGGTTGTTCCTATGATTCTTTGATTTTTAATATAGCGCCAGCTGCCAAGAGTGATTTCAATATTTGATGTAAACTAAAGCATGATGAAGATACCTAAAATGCCATAGGCAGCCAGCTAATCTAATAATGAGACTGGTTATTCAAACATCCAATGTTCTTCTACCATCTCCATGATCATGTCTAAATTTCTCTGCATTTATTTGAAAGATAGATTTTCTACCCAAACTTAATTGTTCACATTTGTATGTAAGCCCTTCTGACATCACTTAATTTGTTAGACACACTCAGAGGTTGCATAACATAGAAACAGCAATGATCAACTTCATGCAGGCAGTTTTATGCAGCCAGGGAACAACCATCCTGTGAGGTAAATGCTTAGAGATTTCAATGCTTGTATGAAGACTGAAAGACAGGTATTTTACCCCTTTTTATCCAGAAAGAGTTCAAACCTATGCTGTCTATCCTAGAGTTAAGAACAGTTTCTTGAAGAGGCTGTACTAAATTGATAGTACATCTTCTCTGCTTCTGCTGCCTCAAGATAGTATGTACTTCACATCAGGAATATGAATTTCACATGACCAGAGAAGCACAGAAGGTACAGAACATGAAATGAAGAACATTGTTCTTTAGCCTGTTAACAGAAGTGAAAAAATGTCCACATTCTGGCTTCCACTCCAAGGACTTCTTATGACTGCACTACAGGATAATTAGGTTAAACATACAGAAAATATTATCAGCACAGTCAACAGTTTTCTCATTTTAACTCAGTTCTGACATCAAAGGCAAGCTGGCCTCTAGCTAGAACTTTCTAGTCAGTAAATCTTACATTTTCTCCCACATTATGCTACAGTTTCCAGGCAGAGGGAAGCAAAGTGGCCCTAATGTTTTGGAGCAGAATCCTGCTGCTACGGAGAAACCCAGACAGCATCATAGGATGTATGAAAACATGTGTAGCATGAAAGATACATGAAGTATCCTTCATTTTTACATCCCCATGGCTCAAAGTTCCAACTTATGTTTACTGGAGCACATTGGAAATCGAGAAAAATATGTACTAGTTGAAAAGGAACTGCAGAGAAAGCAATGAGGGGTAGCAGGGAAAATCAGACAGCTAAAAACATACAAACTGCAGTGAAAGATTAAGGTTGGTTGTTTCTGCAAAGAGAGTCCTGATAGCAGTCTTTAAGTGTGTGCTAGTTTGAACCTAGCTGGAATATTTCAGTGAGAGGAATTAGATTATAGGCTGTGAAAAGGAAACAGTGGTGATGTCTACTGCACTCATAAGCTTGCTGAGATGTATAAAAACAAGAATACAGATAACACAGTTTGTTCTGTGGGCTTTGGGCTGCACTTCTTCTCTCTAACTTGCTGCCTAACTAATCTGTCTGCTTCCTAACCCCCCAGCCAGTCCTACAAACTCACTTTGAACATAAGAAAAAGTCTGGGGTAAGGTAGAGGGGAGGGAAGAAGGTGGAAGGGTGGTTGGGAGCCCCTCCTGGGGATTCTGGTTTCTGGGAGGGCTGTTGTGTTTCTGTATTACCTTTTCAACTTGTATATTTCTGTCTATAACTGTATATATTGCAAATATCTGCTTGTATATTGTGCTAAGCTGTAAATAGAGCTTCATTCCTTAATTTCCATCTTGGCTGAGTCTAGTCTGGGTGATTTTCTGAAGGGGGGGTGGGGAACAACCAAACCGTCACACAGTGCACAAAAAGGACAAAACCGAATGGGTTTAAATTGTAGCTAAGAAGATACAGGTTAGACATTGCAGAAAGTTTTCTAAATGCCAGGACAGCTAAGCACTGGAATAGATTGCCTAGCAAATCATATATTTCCATCATGAAAGATTTTTCAAGAGCAAATTAGACACAAGATGAGCTAGATGACATAATGATGTTCATTATGAATTAGGTTGTATGATTTTGATCAAATGTGATTCAATTTTTATTTGGAACTGAGTTTAAAATGTCTGGATTTTTTTTTTTTTTTTTTTAATTAACCAACTGAAGCCTTGGATTAAGACCCAAACATGAAGATGAACATTCCTAAATCATGCAATCAAATATTTGAATAATTTTGCTGTTTCTAACCTAGCAGTTTTGTTACTGGCATTTAAGATTTTGCTGTTTCTAACCTAGCAGTTTTGTTCATTTACAGACATAGAAAAAGAATAAGAAGCAGAACTGTTTTTTTTTTTCTCTTCTGTAAAACTTCCCTGCCCATTGAAAAGAAAGAAATATTCACACCTTTCATGGGATATCCATAGNTGTTGTGTTTCTGTATTACCTTTTCAACTTGTATATTTCTGTCTATAACTGTATATATTGCAAATATCTGCTTGTATATTGTGCTAAGCTGTAAATAGAGCTTCATTCCTTAATTTCCATCTTGGCTGAGTCTAGTCTGGGTGATTTTCTGAAGGGGGGGTGGGGAACAACCAAACCGTCACACAGTGCACAAAAAGGACAAAACCGAATGGGTTTAAATTGTAGCTAAGAAGATACAGGTTAGACATTGCAGAAAGTTTTCTAAATGCCAGGACAGCTAAGCACTGGAATAGATTGCCTAGCAAATCATATATTTCCATCATGAAAGATTTTTCAAGAGCAAATTAGACACAAGATGAGCTAGATGACATAATGATGTTCATTATGAATTAGGTTGTATGATTTTGATCAAATGTGATTCAATTTTTATTTGGAACTGAGTTTAAAATGTCTGGATTTTTTTTTTTTTTTTTTAATTAACCAACTGAAGCCTTGGATTAAGACCCAAACATGAAGATGAACATTCCTAAATCATGCAATCAAATATTTGAATAATTTTGCTGTTTCTAACCTAGCAGTTTTGTTACTGGCATTTAAGATTTTGCTGTTTCTAACCTAGCAGTTTTGTTCATTTACAGACATAGAAAAAGAATAAGAAGCAGAACTGTTTATTTTTCTCTTCTGTAAAACTTCCCTGCCCATTGAAAAGAAAGAAATATTCACACCTTTCATGGGATATCCATAGTGAGTTGTAGAGATTTAAACTTACAATTATATTCTGCATTAAACCTGCAAAGATGTTTACTTCTGCTGTTTGCTAGCACCATCATATAAAGCAAACAAGTAATATTCATGCAAAGGCAGACAAAATAAATGAGTCAGGTAATTATAAAAAGAACAGTGACCTATTAAAAATTGGTCTGATGTTCAAGAATTCTCAGCATAGCAGTAGTAATGTTATTAAAAATAGAAGAATCGTGACAAGTATTCATTAGAATTTGCATATGTAAGAATGCACTTAATTACAAATTACGTTCTGCAAATTATTTAGAAGCTGTAAATCAAAGCAACAGAAAAGAAATGTTTGGGCAGTAAGGGTTCTGAGGAGTTTTCTAATGTAAAATTTCTTAACAACAAATTGGGGATGCTGCAAGAGCTTTCCAAAACCAAATGATTTAAAAGAACAACAAGAAAAAAAAAGCTCAGAAATACTAATGTTTGACATGCAGGCATTTACTGTAGGCAATGGAACATTATCTCAATTAGATCAGGATGAATTTTTATATGTAGAAGTACATGTATTAAAATAGTGTGTCACTTGAAGTCAAAATAGTATATTCAAATGAGCAAGTCAGCTAGCAATCTGCAGGTGTAATAAATTTCATGGACTGTGTAATCCTCATGCAGATTTTTTTTCAGCCTCTGTCAGCACTGCTGTTTAAATGCTCTGCAAAGCAGCCCTTGCTCTACCGTGCTGAGTCAGTGCTCCAAGGCATTCCATCCAACTGCTAACGCAAATGGGCTGAAGGAGCTCACTACCTTACTATAAAACCCTGTTCCCCTGAAGCTGTAGGGGGCAGCTGGAAAAGGACAAGTGAAAGGTAAAAGGAAGAAACACGAATCCAGAACATGCTGCTGAGATAAATGCAAAGCATAGGAGACCAGAGTGGATAGAGAGAAGGAGGAGAGTGAGTTAGAAAGGAGGAGGGTAACAAATACAAGAAATAGAAGCACGGTCTCTGATGCAGCTTCAACTTTTTTTCACTGCAGAGGGGCTACTGAGCGCTTCATGGAGAATGCATTTCCCAGGTGCATGACAAAGTACAGAGAATATGTGATAGAATGAACAAATCAAATATTCCAGAACATGACCAGAAAGAAAACTGAGAAACAGCTAATCTGGGAGAAATAGCCACAAAACCATATTCCACAAACTTGCATTTGTTTGTCCTAAGCCAGAGAAAGGCCATTCCTTAGTGGAACATGGAATCTCTCATTTCTCTTGATCATTTAAAGGAACATGAAAAGTCATTTTTTCACCACCATTTAGTGTTCATTGTCTCCAATTTGTTCCTAGAGTGCAAGACTTTTGCATGGCAGCCATTGAAGACTCCAAGCCTTTAGTGTACTTGTGTACTTCATTCTGTGGCTGCTGCATCCAGGAATGCCATGTAGTATTCCTTGACTTCAAGGACACTTGTTCCTCGAATCTGTCATTAAAGACAACTACTCAAATTTTGACTTTGCCCAGGATGGATCGCTCAGATTAAACTGTAGTTAACATCTTAGGGTAGAGGCAGAAGACATTTACCTAAATGTAAGTAAATGGAACAATTCATCTTATGTTACTATGGAAAGAAGATGATAAATAATGTGATTACTGCTACTTGATAATGAGTATTTAAAATGTTTCCCCAAACTTGTTCTTTGATATGCCTGTACAGTACATAACTGGAGGAAAGGTAATAGCCTAGTACTATTATATTTCTATTATTTATTATTGTTAACAGCAGTAAAACAAGATGTCCAGATTCCACTTTACTTGCAAGAGTTTCAGTGCTGATCTTACAAGACAGGTACATAGAGCAATAACATTTGGACAAAGCCAGGAAAAATATTCTTTTAGCATTTTCAATGGGCTCTTTGGTTCTCTTGCTATAGAGCATACACAGCCTCGAGGGTGTTCTTGAATGTTATCTCTGCAGCTGAGTGATTTTTGGAGGTCTCACTGAATACAAGGGTCACAACCTAGAGTCCATTCTTATCTGTTTTAATAAAAAATGACAATGAACTGTGCAATTCTCCATTGTTCCCTCAAGCAAAATGAAGGTGAATGTCACTCCTGTCTGTACAGACAAGTCTAATTACAGTATTACAGTCTAGAGCATGAAAATTCACTCCATTGAGGATTTTAACTAAGTCTGTGGAAGCACTGTAGCTCAATTTGCACATCCCCAGATGTACTTAGTTTTGCCAAAACCACCCAGGACATTTTTTCTGTTATTAACTGAAATATGCATACTGTTTACAGCTCAGCCTCATAAGAGGTCGTTCAAATGATTATTTATTTTCACATAGACAAAAGCTGTATGTGATATGTAGAATGATGGTGTTAAGTGCACCCTCAGCAAGTTTACAAGCAGTGGAAATTTGTAAGGGAATTTACTGTCCTTCAGAGTGGTCTTTCAAAGAGACCTCAACAAGCTAGAGCAACAACAAACAGGACTTCATGAACTTCAACAAAGGGAAGAGACAAGTCCTGCAGCTGAAGAAGAATAACTCCTGTATTGCCTGCCATTATGTGTACAAAGTTATCCAACAACACTTCCTATAACATTACATTTATGGACAGGTATCTTTGGTATGATAGTTGTACTAATTTATCTTCAGTCTAATAGGTCCAGCTTCCAACCCTTCAGGTGTGGGGTATGATCAACTCTTGAAATCAAGTGGAAAATTATGAAAATTAGTTTTTTGGAGTGATGTTTGTATTTATTCATGCTGAATTGCTGCAAGAAGACTTAAGCAGATTCTGTCTTCAGTTGCCACTGAAGTTGAGAGAATGATGATTAATGGGAAGGAAAGATTTCAACTCTATGGTGGTCCCAGCTGAGAACTGCACAGATTGTAACCTGCTGCTGATCTAATCTCAGCAGAAGCTCACAGTGAGTAGCATTTCATTTAGGAAGAGCTTTGATTCCCAGACCTCTCTGGGATCAGGACTACTTCAAACACTGGGAATGCTGTAGGACTGCATATGAGATTTCACCAGCCAGAAGTAAGAATGAAGGCAGGAAAGCAGATTTCACAGGACATGACAGTAAGCAGTGAGGAAGGGGCTTAATACTTGATTGCAAGTTCAAATAAATGGAAAAAAGAAAGCTCTAGAGCTTGAGATATTACACTTCAGCTGGTTTGAGTTGTTTTTTCTTTGATTTGGTTTGGTTTTTTTATGTTTTTGTTTTTGTTTGTTTGTTTTAAATCTAGGGACAAATTAGTGAGAAATACACAGGCATTCTGGAACATTAGGTCTATCCTATATATGTATATCTATATACTCCTCCCTCCCTGCTCTTCTGATTCATAGAATCATAGAATCATAGAATGGTAGGGGTCAGAAGGGACCTCTGGAGATCATATAGTCCAGCCCTCCTGCCAAAGCAGTATCACCCAGGGTAGGTCACACAGGACACAGGAACACATTTATGGGGGTCTTGACTGTCTCTGGAGGAGACTCTGCAGCCTCTCTAGGCAGCCTATTCCACTGTCCTGTCACTCTCACAGCAAATAATTTTTTCCTGATATTGAGGTGGAACTTCCAATGCTCCACTTTGTTTCCTTTGCCCCTCATCCTGTTGCAGGGCACCAGTGAAACAAGACTGGCACCTGCTTCTTGACNTTGCCCAGGATGGATCGCTCAGATTAAACTGTAGTTAACATCTTAGGGTAGAGGCAGAAGACATTTACCTAAATGTAAGTAAATGGAACAATTCATCTTATGTTACTATGGAAAGAAGATGATAAATAATGTGATTACTGCTACTTGATAATGAGTATTTAAAATGTTTCCCCAAACTTGTTCTTTGATATGCCTGTACAGTACATAACTGGAGGAAAGGTAATAGCCTAGTACTATTATATTTCTATTATTTATTATTGTTAACAGCAGTAAAACAAGATGTCCAGATTCCACTTTACTTGCAAGAGTTTCAGTGCTGATCTTACAAGACAGGTACATAGAGCAATAACATTTGGACAAAGCCAGGAAAAATATTCTTTTAGCATTTTCAATGGGCTCTTTGGTTCTCTTGCTATAGAGCATACACAGCCTCGAGGGTGTTCTTGAATGTTATCTCTGCAGCTGAGTGATTTTTGGAGGTCTCACTGAATACAAGGGTCACAACCTAGAGTCCATTCTTATCTGTTTTAATAAAAAATGACAATGAACTGTGCAATTCTCCATTGTTCCCTCAAGCAAAATGAAGGTGAATGTCACTCCTGTCTGTACAGACAAGTCTAATTACAGTATTACAGTCTAGAGCATGAAAATTCACTCCATTGAGGATTTTAACTAAGTCTGTGGAAGCACTGTAGCTCAATTTGCACATCCCCAGATGTACTTAGTTTTGCCAAAACCACCCAGGACATTTTTTCTGTTATTAACTGAAATATGCATACTGTTTACAGCTCAGCCTCATAAGAGGTCGTTCAAATGATTATTTATTTTCACATAGACAAAAGCTGTATGTGATATGTAGAATGATGGTGTTAAGTGCACCCTCAGCAAGTTTACAAGCAGTGGAAATTTGTAAGGGAATTTACTGTCCTTCAGAGTGGTCTTTCAAAGAGACCTCAACAAGCTAGAGCAACAACAAACAGGACTTCATGAACTTCAACAAAGGGAAGAGACAAGTCCTGCAGCTGAAGAAGAATAACTCCTGTATTGCCTGCCATTATGTGTACAAAGTTATCCAACAACACTTCCTATAACATTACATTTATGGACAGGTATCTTTGGTATGATAGTTGTACTAATTTATCTTCAGTCTAATAGGTCCAGCTTCCAACCCTTCAGGTGTGGGGTATGATCAACTCTTGAAATCAAGTGGAAAATTATGAAAATTAGTTTTTTGGAGTGATGTTTATATTTATTCATGCTGAATTGCTGCAAGAAGACTTAAGCAGATTCTGTCTTCAGTTGCCACTGAAGTTGAGAGAATGATGATTAATGGGAAGGAAAGATTTCAACTCTATGGTGGTCCCAGCTGAGAACTGCACAGATTGTAACCTGCTGCTGATCTAATCTCAGCAGAAGCTCACAGTGAGTAGCATTTCATTTAGGAAGAGCTTTGATTCCCAGACCTCTCTGGGATCAGGACTACTTCAAACACTGGGAATGCTGTAGGACTGCATATGAGATTTCACCAGCCAGAAGTAAGAATGAAGGCAGGAAAGCAGATTTCACAGGACATGACAGTAAGCAGTGAGGAAGGGGCTTAATACTTGATTGCAAGTTCAAATAAATGGAAAAAAGAAAGCTCTAGAGCTTGAGATATTACACTTCAGCTGGTTTGAGTTGTTTTTTCTTTGATTTGGTTTGGTTTTTTTATGTTTTTGTTTTTGTTTGTTTGTTTTAAATCTAGGGACAAATTAGTGAGAAATACACAGGCATTCTGGAACATTAGGTCTATCCTATATATGTATATCTATATACTTCTCCCTCCCTGCTCTTCTGATTCATAGAATCATAGAATCATAGAATGGTAGGGGTCAGAAGGGACCTCTGGAGATCATATAGTCCAGCCCTCCTGCCAAAGCAGTATCACCCAGGGTAGGTCACACAGGACACAGGAACACATTTATGGGGGTCTTGACTGTCTCTGGAGGAGACTCTGCAGCCTCTCTAGGCAGCCTATTCCACTGTCCTGTCACTCTCACAGCAAATAATTTTTTCCTGATATTGAGGTGGAACTTCCAATGCTCCACTTTGTTTCCTTTGCCCCTCATCCTGTTGCAGGGCACCAGTGAAACAAGACTGGCACCTGCTTCTTGACACCTACTCTTGAGATAGTTGTAAACATTAATAAGATCACCTTGCAACCTTCTCCAGGTTTCTCCAGGCTTCTCCCTTCTGGAAGGGCCCCAATGTGGGGCACCAAAATAAAAGGATGTGATGGTTTGGGTGTTCCCTTCCTCNAGACATCACCATTGTTTTCCTTTCACAGTGTGTAATCTAGTCCTTCTCACCAAAACATTCTAGCTAGCTTCAAACTAGCACAGCTACAAATGTGCAACCTCTATAACATCTAAATGCAATAGTATTGTGGAAAAAATAATAGACAGCTGCTCTACAACTCTCAGTCTTATTTGTAATCCAAGAGAAGGAAGTTAAATCCAAAAAGCATTAAAAAAAAAAATTAATCAGGCCTGTTGTTGGGTAGGAAAAGAATCAAGTACCAGCACATCGTTACTGAAGAAATCCTGTGCAACAAATAAATGAAAAAAGAGAAACCTTAATAAAGGTGCTTGAAAAATGAGCAACAAAGACTTTGCGCTTCTTTTGCTTGATGATTCTTTAATAGCTGCAATCCTGCAGGATCACAACCAGGAAATAGAGAAGAGTGTCAGTCTTTTGTCAGACAATTACTGTGTAAGTGGCTAAGGAGATAAGATTATAGTAAGCAAGGACATTGTAATCCATTACTTACAAGAGTAATTTGGTCCTTATTTTCTGAGATCTTGATTCCGCAGGAGAAGAAAAAAAAGGCTTGCTTTTGCCTGTAAATCTAACTAACAGACAAAATAGTGACAAAAAATTCCCCATCCAGCCAGCTTTAGGAAGCTTCACTGATGTCACACCTGTCCTGCCTTCTCAAAATCGTATTGTTCCCTACATTTCTAGAATGCCTATTAGTAAACTTTGATCTAATCTTTTAAAAAGTGGTGTAGCCAGATACTGAGAGATGTTCAAACGGACCTTTTGTAAGCCTAGTGTTCAAAGTAGTAGTTGCCGTCTACAACTACCTGAGGGGTGGTTGTAGCCAGGAGGAGGTTGCTCTCTTCTCTCAGGCAGCCAGCACCAGAACAAGAGGACACAGCCTCAAGCTGTGCCAGGGGAAGTTTAGGCTCGAGGTGAGGAGAAAGTTCTTCACTGAGAGAGTCATTGGACACTGGAATGGGCTGCCCAGGAAGGTGGTGGAGTCGCTGTCCCTGGAGCTGTTCAAGGCAGGATTGGATGTGGCACTTGGTGCCATGGTCTAGCCTTGAGCTCTGTGGTAATGGCTTGGACTTGATGATCTATGAGGTCTCTTCCAACCTTGGTGATACTGTGATACTGTGATTAAGGCAGCGATTTCTTCATAATCTTTACTTTCAGGGTGACAGAACCCTGGAAAAGGCTGCCCAGAAAGTTTGTGGAGTATCCTTTGGAGACTTTCAAAACCCATCTGGATGTGTTCCTATGTAATCTGATCTAGGTGAAGCTGTTTCAGTGTGGGGGGTTGACTAGATAATATCCAGAGGTCCTTTCCACTCTCTACTGTTGGGCAATTCTGTGATTAAATTTAAGTGATCAATCATGGCAGATCATTTGGCAAAAGTATTTTGAAAATGTAGATTTCAGTAAAAATACTGAAAGAGTGCTTTGACTTGACACCTGATTTGTTTTTATCCATTTGGCTAAAACCTTCATTTAAGGGGAAGAAAGACAGATAGTCACACTGTATAAAGTTTAGGTCAATAAGAATTTAGGTGTCTGCATCCTGCCATGTTAGTGGAAGATAGAGACTTTTTTAGCTTCTTCAGTGAAAATGGAAAGCAGTTGGAAATGGATTAATTTTACCTAACTTTAGCCTCATGAAACTGCCTTCCTCAAGTTCTTAGGTGGGATGAATTGCCTTTTGGAGACTTGTGTTTCTCTCATTGATTGTGAAGAAAGTCTACTCTTTGGTCCTTCAGTCAGATGCCTCCGGGTAGGTGGGTGATTAGACTTAAGTGCATTCGTGATTTGATGAAGGAAGTGACATTAAAGAAAAGCAAGTCATGTTGAGTGCTGGACCCCCACTGCTTCACTGTAGACAGAGCTAATACCCACCATTCACCTGTATTGGACTAGTTCAACTAGCTGTCTCCAGCTAGCTTGAATGGGCCAGCAGTAACAGCACCTTGTAACAGGTAGTGCTATTGGTCTCAGAACCAATGGTCAGTCTACGACTGTTTTATTCATCACAAAGACTAAGAATATTTAAGAGTTTAATTACTGTCATACTTAGAAGTAATTGGTTTTTGAAACTTTCATACCTGTCTGTCCACCTCACTTGAGAGACCAGGGGAGCCTGAGAAACAAGTTGTTAACTAATCTTCTTAGTTCAGCGTGTGAAGAAGATGATACTGGTATCATCCCGCTCTGATGTGACTCCAGCTCCTGAGATACTGTATACAGTATGATTACTTTAGACTTAGCAGACTTTAGACTTAGCAGACTTCTGATTGGTAGCAAGACAAGCACACTCAGGTTTGTGTCACTGAAATAACTTTATTTAGGGTAGGGATAGGGATGTCCTCCCAATATCAGCAGCAGTGACACATCCTCAGTTTCAGTACTCCATTTTGTGCAAATGGTAACTGAAACGCACAGAATTCAGGCAAATAGAAGAGACAAGAGCAGAATGCAGAAATCCATACTACATCCCTTATTCCATGCTGTGTATTTCCTGAGGTATGGCTTTGTGACAGGTGAAAAAAAGAGGCACACTTTCATTTATGAGTGACTGTAACCTGGGCACACCACATATAGCCAAACACGCTGTTTCTGCGGTAAGGGCTCCCATGTTGTCACAGTCACTGTCAGACTTTGCTGTTTGTATTACAAAAAGAGGTAAGTTGAGAGAAAAAGAAAAGTAGTTCAGATATCCAAGGATTGAAGTGTTCCTATGCTCTGTTCCAAGTCAGGTGGGGGTTGGTCTTTTCTCCCAGGCAACCAGCAACAGAAAAAGGGGACACAGTCTGAAGGGGTGCTGGAAGAGATACAGGCTGGATGTTAGGAGGAAGCTCTTCACAGAGAGAGTGATTGGCATATTTAAATTATTATAACATTTTATGCTTGAGAAAGTTTTGTTGTTGCTGTTGATACATTTTTTGAAGTTTTTATTACAACTTTGGAGCTCATTTCATTTGGTGTTGCATATGGAATCGTCTGTGCTAAATTTGCTATCGCAGTGATTCAGGTGTCATGATTACAACATACTGCAGAAAACATCAGGCAGTTCATTTCCATGGGACATCTTAAAGGGTGGTATAGTCACAGCAGAACGTAAGGATAGAGCAAGAGATTTCATGGAATGCTGCTGATCTGTGCAAAGTTCAGTTTATATTGCAAAGGATGACACATGAAAGCTTTTGTTGAAAGTGTCATCTCAGTTGGCACAATCACCAAATGGCAACTGAGGTTGTAGCCCAGTGGAGTCAGTCTCTTCTCCCAAGCAACCAGCAACAGAACAAGGGGACACAATCTCAATTTGTGCTGGGGGAGGTACAGGCTGGATGTTAGGAGGAAGTTCTTGTCAGAGAGAGTGATTGGCATTGGAATGGGCTGCCCAGGGAGGTGGTGGAGTCACCGTCCCTGGAGGTGTTCAAGAAAAGACTGTATGAGGCATTTTGTGCCATGGTCTAGATGACTGGAAAGGGCTGGGTGCTAGGTTGGCCTGGATGATCTTGGAGGTCTCTTCCAACCTGGTTGATTCTATGATTCTATGATATCCCAGAGTAAGGAGGCTGGAAAGTGAAGGAAATTTAGTGGCAACTGTGTGTAATGGTCACCTAGGATTTCTTCCAGATGAAAGCATATGTACATAATGTAAATGATCTTTAATGTTGTTCCTATGATATTAGAACAGAAAATATACCTGGTCATAAATCCTTTGCTATCAGTCACATTATTTTGACAATTTTAAATTACTTTTCTGGATTCCTATTCTATGTTAATGAACTATATTAATTAAAGCAGACTGAAATGCACTAATAATGATTAAGTCAACCCAGGGTGTCTTAAAGTGAGATTTTATGAGAATTGAAATTCTCCATGGATCTCTGATTTACATTTGCAAAACAGGGAAGTGTACTTCTGGATGCTTCTACGTGGCCTTCTCACCTTAGCCAACGCACAATAATAGGGCCAGGATGGAAGAGGCTATGAGAAACTGTGGTGAAAAACAACAATGTCCTAAGGCATTAAGAAAGACATTAGCTTTCATTGGTCCCAATGGATTAACACTTGTAACCTCACCTGATAATATATACAGTTTTTAGAAAGTAGAGCACAAAATATAATAGAATGTGCAATCAGTTATTGGTGAAGAGCATTAGCTCAGTAATAAACACACTCCAAACACATCTACTGCCCCTGGGAAATAGCTTCTTGTGCTGTTAGTCCTTTTGTCATTCATGAGTAATATGTATTTAACAGAAATCTTAGAACAGGAAATGAAAAACTGAAGATGATAAATCTGTTTCACTTAGACAATAACCATACAACATTGTGGCCAGTTAGTTTAATCTATAGCCACCATTCCCCCTGGAAATCTTCAGCATGGAATTTTTTCTTTATTTTTTTTTTAATGCAAGAGAGATGGGGAGCAAAGAGGTAAAAATTGGTACAAAGCATCTTTTATACACTACTCTATTTAAATAAAAGAAACATGCCAATTAAGATTGCATTGCCACAAAGTAGTATTTGCAGTATCTAGATGGGAGTTTTTCAAAGGCTCACTCTCAGTTTAGTGCTAGAAGCTCCACACTGAAGTATGAATTGCACATATTTAACCTGCCATGCCTCTCCCACTCTCCACTTTGGTTTTGTTTTGCGGTGTTTGTGGTTGTTTTATTTTTCCCCTCTGAAGAGAAGAAACACTTTTGGACACCTGTGGCCCCAAGAGATTCTAATCCATAAGCATAATTTTGGTCTCTTGCAACCTTCCAACCTCTGGCAATAATTATAATGGCTGACACATACTTGCATAGCTCTTAAAATGGAATTAAACCTGCTCTCCTTATCCGTGAATACAGCACTCATTTTCATACTGTTTGGATAATACTCTTCTCTTTGTGGCAGGTACTATTACTTATCATACTTAAACATCCTGCAAATCCTTCAGTGATTACCAGCATCTAAGCTCTGATTTCCTTACAAAAATATATTATACAGCTCAGAGTGAAGAATATGGTATTTAGTTTTCATGGTAAGATGAAAGGCACGAAGTAAAATTATCAATTGTCTAAGTGTTTTCTTTCTTCTTTATGACTAATTCACTTCTGGATAGATTAGACTAGCTGTTCTGCTTAGAAAATTAATTACAATACACAAGGTGAAAGAGAAGTATTTCCAGTCTGTGCTTCTGGCCTTTTAACACTTTGTATATGCAAAAACTACAAAATATACACTGAATTGATGCAGCCAAAAAGAATCAGCCCACTTAAAACAAAAACAACACCAAAAAACCCCTACAACCAAGAACCAGAAGTGATCAAAATACCAAAAAGCAAACCCATACAATCATAGAATCAACCAGCTTGGAAGAGACCTCCAAGATCATCCAGGCCAACCTAGCACCCAGCCCTATCCACTCAACTAGACCATGGCACTAAGTGCCTCAGCCTTGAACACCTCCAGGGACGGTGACTCCACCACCTCCCTGGGCAGCCCATTCCAATGCCAATCACTCTCTCTGGCAAGAACTTCCTCCTAACATCCAGCCTAGACCTTCCCGGCACAACCTGAGAGTGTGCCCCCTTGTTCTGTTGCTGGTTGCCTGGCAAAAGAGATCAACCCCCATCTGGCTACAGCCTCCCTGAGCCTCCTCGAGGCCAAACATCCTCAGCTCCCTCGGCCTCTCCTCACAGGGCTGTGTTCCAGTCCTTTCACCATCTTCATTGCCCTTGTCTGGATAGGTTCCAGTATCTCAACATCTCTCCTGAATTGAGGAGCCCAGAACTGGACACAGTACTCGAGGTTTTAGCCTGACCAGTGTTGAGTAAAGGGGCAGAATAACCTCCCTTGTCCTACTGGCCACAGTGTTCCTGATACAGGCCAGGATGCCATTGGCTCTCTTGGCCACCTGTGCACACTGCTGGCTCATGTTCATCCTGCTATCTACCAGTACCCCTGTCTTCCTTTCTGCCTGGCTGCTCTCTTGCCAATTGATGTAACCAAAAGGAATCAGCTCACTTTAACAAATAAGTGATCAAAATAACAAAAAGCAAACCCATGTAACAAAATAAACAAAACACCCTAAAATCAGTGCTTGAGGAGAAGGATAGTATTTTTACTCTCTGTTTGGAAAGGGTCTTTTTTTAACAGTTTGTAAATCATGTTTTCAACCTTATGTGACATATTAGAAATGGTGATCCTGTATCTTCACTGCCGTGGTCAAATAATGCTGTGGTGGTAGGCTTGATGGGTCAAACATGGGCTTATCCATGCCCAGACATGTTTGCCTGCCCTCCCTCCTTCTCTGCTGGGGAAGCAACCTTAAGAGGGGAGGACGAAAGCCCTGGTGTTCAAGAAAAGACTGGCTGAGGCATTTAGTGCCATTGTCTAGTTGACTGGCTAGGGCTGGGTGCTAGGTTGGCCTGCATGATCTTGGAGGTCTCTTCCAACCTGGTTGATTCTACGATTCTATGATTCTTTGCCTAATATGGTGAGGCCTGGCAAAGTGCCAATCGGATTGGCTAATCGATGTCCAATGCCCCACCAGTTGCAGGCTGGATATTGATAAAAGGGATGAGTAGGAAGCACGATGCTGCTGCTGCCTCATTTTACATCCTGAGTTTGCCTGGAGAGCTTACCAGGAACAGGCTCCAAATGCCTGCACATGGTCGCCTTGCGTAGCCCCCAGTGTGGCACTGTGCTGAGACCGTGCACACCTCAAGACATCCTGCCTGCCCCTGAAAGTCCTGCTAAGACTACAAGTCCTGGAGATACACAGATCATCCAGAGGAGCCATGGACGGAGCCAGGGACAAGGTTGGGGATTGTCATAGAGTCATAGAATCAACCAAGTTGGAAGAGACCTCCAAGATCATCCAGTCCAACCTAGCACCCAGCCCTATCCAGTCATTGTCGGCCTCCTTTCAACAGAAGCCTGAGAGTAATCAAGTCTCAGCGGCAAATCGAACAGAGTTCCACCTGCTCTGGGTACTGTCTGATTTATTATTTTGTGAGTAAATACTTAAAAGCCTCTTCCAGTATAATATTTGCATTTGGTACTGTAAGAAATAAGTGCTCTAGTTTTGCCTGTGCCTTGCACGTATAAATTTCCAACCTGTGCGTTGTTTTGAACCTGTGAATTAAGTTTCTGGTGAGTTTTAATGTTAATAAACAGTTTTCATAGTTATTAACAATCATCATCTGGATATCAAAATTAGTACAGATTATTAATTTTGCATAATCCTTCACAAATGCTTAAGACAAATCAGATAGTCTACAAAGAATTCCACGCATTTCTTTAATGTCATATAGTTGGCTGAAAATAAATTAGACCGCAGCAGTAAATTCATAGGAAGTGTTTTATTCTTGAAGATGTAATGAAATTTGAATTTTCTATGTACTCTACATGATTTAATTTGAGATTAACAAAATAAAAAGCAAGACTCTAATGTATTCCAGATATATGTAGGTATGCAATGCAACAGTCTTTCTCTCTTGCTGAAGTAGTCAGTTCGTGTTTTAAACAAAGTTCTTCCACAATGGCAAGGTTCAGATATCCCCATAAATTCCATGGACACTCCAGAACTACCTGACAGCATGAAAACCATTGCAGGATCATTCAGTAAAATATGGCATCTTCAAGCTTCACTGAAATCAGTACCTAGTAGGGTCCTGGCTGAGAATATAAATCAAATAATTTGTCATAAGTCTCTTAATTACTAGCCAATATAACAATTCCAAAGAAGGATTTATGGAAATTAAAACTCGGTCTACACCATATGATTAGCATAGACAGACATTTTATTTTGTCCTTTCTGTAATTTACATGAAGTTTCATAGCCATATTTTATTCTTTACCTGTCTTTTCCTCAGCTTACTAGCAAAGTGGCCACATACTTCCAAAACTGATAGCATTTTCCTCAGTCAGGTCATCAAGAAAATATTTATCACTATGCCTCCGTTTCTTCTGTTATGGAGGCAGGGAATTAATGTGGCTGAGTCAGGAATTTATAGAAAAATAGAGTTAGTTTATTTTCCCAAAAACCACCCCCAAAACTATATACAGAAATTAATTTAGTTTTAATTAGCAGGTTCAGTTGGTTGAGAAGATCTACATGGATACCATAGGTAGACTTGGCTATTTTGGAAGTCAGAAGTTGGAAAAGGCTTAAGCTATTAAATATAGCATCCCCCTTATTAATATAAGGCTGAGCCAAAGTTACTCACGGATGGGTCAGGCTGGCTTGAATGGAAGGGCGGTCCAGATGCTTGTCCCTTCGAGTCTTTCAGAAGCCTCCAAGGGTCGTTAAGCGCTATAAAGCTGCATAAAGGGGGTGCTGAAGGTGAAGCCTTCCAAAGAGGGGACAGCCCTGTCCCTCAGGAGCTTGTCTTTTGGAGCGCCAGGGGCTCCTTGTGCAGAAACTATCCAGGTGGGGGAGAACTCCAAGGCAGGAGCGAACTCCAAGGCGGGAACCCCAAGGCAGGAAGTCTCCCCAATATTTATACCCTTCCTAGACAAAGAGCTGAGTTACCACTTCCTAGGCACGAAGAACACAGCCAATCCCCAGCTGATTCCAGCGCGGGCACTGCAGGGCAGGGCAGGGAACAGGTCTTTTCGCACCTTTTCCTCTCCCATTCAAACCACAGAGGGAGAGGAATTTTGGGGTACACAGGACTCCAGGACATCTCCCTCACAACTTTTTATTTTTCTTTCTTTTCTTTTTTTTCCCCCTCTAGAGCTGTTTCTGTCCAAGGCAAATAAAGCATGCAATCTTTTGCAAACAATTACCAAAACATTGCAATCTACTGCTGCATAACTGGTGTGGAAATTAATAATCTAATATGAATTATGACTCTGAATTTCAGTATTTGTATTGTTTTCATTATTAATTTTTTTTTTTAAAAATCAGGGAAATTCCCTAATATGCTTTTGGATTTTTGGTCAACAGTAAGTATAGAATCATAGAATCAGCCAGGTTGGAAGAGACCTCCAAGATCATCCAGGCCAACCTAGCACCCAGCCCTAGCCAGTCAGCTAGACTGTGGCACTAAGTGCCTCAGCCAGGCTTTTCTTGAACACCGCCAGGGACGGTGACTCCACCACCTCCCTGGGCAGCCCATTCCAATGCCAATCACTCTCTCTGGCAACAACTTCCTCCTAACATCCAGCCTATACCTCCCCTGGCACAACTTGAGACTGTGTCCCCTTGTTCTGATGCTGGTTGCCTGGCAGAAGAGACCGAATCCCACTTGGCTACAGACTCCCTTCAGGTAGTTGTAGACAGCAATGAGGGTATTTACTAATACAGAATCAAATAGTATAAACAATCAGAACTTGGGAAATAGAAACGTGAAAACAGGAAACGTTCTAACTGTGCTTGTGGAGTCTTAGCATTAACTCTATCACATGTACTCACAACGTGTTGATCCCCGAGTAAGTTTCCTGTACAAAGTTACTTACAAAAACTGCAATTATGGTCCTGGGGGTAAAGTATAAAATATTCCAGGCAGAGGAAAGGAGACTGAGTTGCTGCTAAGCTGCTGATGCAGCTGTCGGTGCAAGCTGCTGGTGCAAGCTGCCCATGGCCAACCATGATTCCTGGTTAATCGAGCTGCAAATGGGGTGCTCCTCCAGTGGAGAGTCAGCCTTGAAAGGCATGGACTCAAAATCATCCCCCCAGGAAATACATTATTTTGAAAATGAACCTGGCCAAAAGGCACTAGCATCGTTGTTCAGGCCAGCGACTTCAAAGCAATGTGTGACTACACAGGCACGTTAAGGGGCAGCACAAGACACCTGACTTGCTGGTGCTAAGCTCCTAGTTCTCAGGGCACAGCTTTGCTGGGGCCGAACCCTCCATTGTTTGACTGCTCGTCCACTCAACTCCTGGACCCTGCAACATGGGAGGAGGAAAGCAGTGGCAAACTGGTCTGGCAGGTTTCTTGCCCTACCAGAACAGTAAAAGAATCATAGAATCAGCCAGGTTGGAAGAGACCTCCAAGATCATCCAGGCCAACCTAGCACCCAGCCCTGGCCAATGAACTAGACTATGGCACTAAGTGCCTCATCCGGTCTTTATTTGAACACCTCCAGGGATGGCGACTCCACCACCTCCCTGGACAGCCCATTCCAATGGCAAATCACTCTCTCTGTCAAGAACTTCCTCCTAACATCAAGCCTATGCCTCCCCTGGCACAGCTTGAGACTGTATCCTATTGTTCTGTTGCTGGTTGCCTGGGAGAAGAGACCAACCCCCACCTGGCTACAGTCTCTCTTCAGGTAGTAGTAGACATGGGGTAAAAGATGTTACAACTACTGTAATTCCCAAACCAAACTTTGTGAACAAAGTGGGTCCACAATAAAATCAGCTTTGCTTCGAGGTCAGTGCGCTGATTTACACAACTGAAATTATACAGATATAAGGAAGCATTCTTTTTTTTTTTTTTCCCCATAAAATTGCTTGGGTAGAGTGAGATCTCCTGAGAGATTTATGCAGAGCCATATCTCTAGCAAGATGAAAAGAGCGTGCTGTCCTCAGAATCAAAGCCAAGGAAAAAGGAGAAAAAATAAGCAGCAGAAAGGACAAAACACTCCATCATTCATGCAAGTACTATATGCTGAAAGGAATTTCCAGAGCTTTCAGCATGCTCTGTAATACATACATACATATATATATATATTCTTAGCCAAAACATTATTTTCAGCTTATTTAAATCAAGTCCAAGGTGTTCTCATTTCTAAAAATAAATTATAATAAGTTTAGAATCTTCCCAAACATTCTCATGGTTTTTCAGCACCATGAAGAGGCTCAGGGGTGACCTCATTGATGTCTACAACTACCTGAAGGGAGGTTGTAGCCGGGTGGGGGTTGGTCTCTTCTCCCAGGCAACCAGCAACAGAACAAGGGGACACAGTCTCAAGTTGTGCCAGGGGAGGTATAGGCTGGATGTTAGGAGGAAGTTGTTGCCAGAGAGAGTGATTGGCATTGGAATGGGCTGCCCAGGGAGGTGGTGGAGTCACCGTCCCAGGGGGTGTTCAGGAAAAGACTGGATGAGGCACTTAGTGCCATAGTCTAGTTGACTGGCTAGGGCTGGGTGCTAGGTTGGACTGAATGATCTTGGAGGTCTCTTCCAACCTGGTTGATTCTATGATTGTATTACAGTCCTGTAACTGCTTATTAAGGAATATATTAAAGCAGGGATACAAGTTCTTATTTCAAGCTGCATTTTAATTGAATGTTGTCACTTTCCATACTATTTCAAGACCAATACTCCTTAAAAGCCTGTAAAGAACCTTATTAGAGACCCCGATAAAGAACCAGATTTCAGAGTTTAGTGCTTGGGCCTTGATATTTCTTTTCATAAAAGGGAAAAGCAGGAGTGCAAAGGAGTAAGATAAAAGGCACCTCACCAAAACATTCATAATATGTTGATGTAGTTTTACAGATCTGTACTGCACCTTTCATTATATTTTATTTTATAGTCCTCATTTTTTTTCCCCACTACCTGGTGTTTCTTGACAGCATATATGAGGAATGGATTTTTGAAAGACTGATCTTCCTTTGTACCTCCATTTCAGTGGGCAGAAGAAAATCTGCACTTCAAGGTGCTTGATGGCAACTATAAATCAGATCATTTGAGCTGCAAATTCCCTGACTTGCGCCACCAAAGCACTTGAAAGCACAAAAATGCAAGTGCAGATTTAGGTGAGTGAAAAGACAGGTCTCAGCTTCTTAGAAGATGTGCCAGTGAGAATAAATGTATCGCTCCTTTTGTATGACACACAACTATATACACTGCTGCCACATTTTTAAAGTGTTGTCCTTTGAAGATACATCTTCTGATAACCTACATGAGAAACAAACCACACAGAAGCAGAGCCAGGAAGGGAAAGGGAGGTTCCTGAATTAAATGCCTCTTTGTGTTATCTGCTTAAGTGTGTAATTAACACTTCTGCCAAACGAGCCTCTTTTTTTTTTGTTTTGGATCTCAGTTAGTTATTGCTGGGTTTTGTTCAGTGTGGCATTCTGCAGGTTATGCACATGAAAATGTGTAATTGTAGAAAGATATAAATACAGTAATTTAGTGGATGAAATGCAGCTTGAGGTAGTAAACTCACAGAACCCTTACTGCACCAATCAGTCTTCGTGTCAGAGCAGTGGCAGAAAACACTGATGGCATGTCTCTTTAGAATTTGTCACATGCCTGCACAGCCTAGCAAGGTCTCTTATCTGTTGCATGTATCTATGCATGAGAAATGGCAGTGGATGGAGGATAACAGGGTCAGTACTTTTGCAAACATAGCCATATTATGAAGTAAACTAACTTCCAGACAGATGACTAGGGTCAGTTATTGGGATTGGAGCTTCCTTAGGGTCAGTTTTTGGGGTTGGAGCTTCCCTAGTGTCAGTTATTATTTTATTGTGTTCAGTTTTGGGCACCTCATTAAAAGAGGGATGTTGAGATGCTGGAGTGAGTGCAGAGGAGGGAAATGAAGCCGGTGAGGGGCTTGGAGAATCATAGAATCATAGAATAGTTTAGGTTGGAAGGGACCTCAAGGATCATCCAGCTCCAACCCCCTGCCATAGGCAGGGACACCTCCCACTAGAGCAGGTTGCTCAAGGCCTCATCCAGCCTGACCTTAAACGCCTCCAGGGAGGAAGCATCCACAACCTCCCTGGGCAACCTGTGCCAGTGTCTTACCACCCTCACTGTAAAGAACTTCCTCCTAACATCCAGTCTAAATCTCCCCTCTTCCAGTTTAAACCCATTCCCCCTCGTCCTGACATTACCAGACCTTGTCAATAGTCCCTCCCCAGCCTTCCTGTAGGCTCCCTTCAGATACCGGAAAGCCACTCTAAGGTCTCCTCGAAGTCTTCTCTTCTCCAGGCTGCAGAGCCCCAACTCTCTCAGCCTGTCCTCATAGCAGAGCTGCTGCAGCCCTCTGAGCATCTTAGGAAGAGCAACTGAGGGAGCAGGGGATGGTTAGTCTAACAAAGAGGAGACTGAGGGGAGACCTCATTGCTGTCTTACAGCTATATGAAAAGAGGTTGTGGAGAGGTTGGTGCTGGTCTCTCCTCAGAGGTAATTAGTGATAGAACAAGAGGGAATGGTCTCAAGCTGCAACTGGGTGGGTTTGGACTGGATATTAGGAAAAAAAAATTTCATGGTAAGAATGGTCAGGCATTGGAATGGCCTGCGCAGGTTGGTGGTGGAGTCTCCAATCCTGAACGTGTTTAAAAGTCTTTTGGATGTGGTGCTTGGGGATATGGTTTAGGGTGAACCTTGTAGAGTAGAGATATTGTTGGATGTGGTGATCCTGAGGGTCTCTTCCAAGCTGAATGTTTTTGTGATTCTGTGACTAATGTCCCATTTAAACAGTGTCGTGGTCAGAACAGTACATGATCCCATCTGAGATAAAGTTATTCATAGAACCCCTGAGAGGAGTCTCTCTGTGTGCTTAATTGCCACATATAGTATGCATAACCAGTAATATATATATATATATGCAACCGACAGAGCTAATGTTCTGAAGCCCAAAACTTCAGCTGTGCAGTTTGCCCCTAGTGCAGTTTGTTGAAATAGCTACTGATGTCCAGCACTTCACAGAACAATGCTTTGCTTTGTCTTACCTAAGCTTTGTGCAGTGATGTGAGTTGCAGTATTCTTTAGAGTCCTTTGTACAAATCTTGATCTGTTGTTTCCTACTGGCTTCTAATATGGATTAATTGCCAGTCTGGTCTTGGTGGAGACAGGGCACTGTGGAGACAGTAAAATGACACATAAATCCCAGTGACGGGAAGGGAAAGGACAGAAAGAACAGAATGACATACCATCCTGAGAGTAGCCAGAAGAGCTGAATTAAGATAAGGAAGGGGGACAGCAGTCTTTGCTTCCTCTCTGGACCAAAGACTCAGGTGTATTTTCTTTTCTCTAGGAACAATGCTCCATCTAGTTGCTAAACCAAATGCTGGAAGCTGTTGAACTCCTCCAAGGTCTATTTTCTTTACTTAGGGCTCATGCTGTCCACCTTTATAGTTTCACTTTCTGGTCCTACAGTTATAATATTTTATGCTTGAATTGTTTAAAAAACCTGATTTATATGCAAAGACAAATACACAACAAATCTGCTTTGAGAGTACATCTCCAGTGATCACACAGTATCACAGTATCACCAAGGTTGGAAGAGACCTCCTAGGTCATCAAGTCCAACCTGTTACCACAGAGCTCAAGGCTAGACCATGGCACCAAGTGCCACGTCCGATCCTGCCTTGAATAGCTCCAGGGACGGCGACTGATGAAAATTCCTAAGCACTGTAACAGTCTGAACCAGCTGGATGTATATTATGAACATATCGAGGAGACCTTATAGTGGCTTTCCAGTATCTGAAGGGAGCCTACAGGAAAGCTGGGGAGGGACTATTTACACAGTCTAGTAATGTTAGGACGAGGGGGAATGGGTTTAAGCTGGAAGAGGGGAGATTCCGACTGGATGTTAGGAGGAAGTTCTTTACAGTGAGGGTGGTGAGACACTGGAACAGGTTGCCCAGGGAGGTTGTGGATGCTTCCTCCCTGGAGGCGTTTAAAGCCAGGCTGGATGAGGCCTTGAGCAGCCTGCTCTAGTGGGAGGTGTCCCTGCCTATGGCAGGGGGTTGGAGCTGGATGATCCTTGAGGTCCCTTCCAACCTAAACCATTCTATGATTCTATGATTCTATATTCTTCTACACAGCTGTCTAGAAAGAGTTTGACAAGGTTTTTAAAAAGCCATATTTTCCTAATATTGAACATACAATGTTATATATATATATCAAGATGGATATATACATATATATATATATATATATTTATATTTTTTTATATATATCTCAAGATGGAAATTTTACCATAGCAAATTACAATGGTCTTTTCTGCGTAGTTGAATTCTCACTCATTCATCTCACATATATCTACTTTAGCTGATAAGGACTGGCATTTTGTGATGCAAACTGATGTATAGGTCAGGGCCACGAGAATGCTCAGAGGGCTGGAGCACCTCTGCTATGAGGACAGACTGAAAGAGTTGGGGGTGTTCAGGCTGGAGAAGAGAAGGCTCCCAGGTGACCTTATTGCGGCCTTCCAGTATCTGAAGAGGGCCTACAAAAAGCTGGGGAGGGACTTCTTAGGCTCTCAGGGAATGACAGGACAAGGGGAAATGGAGCAAAGCTGGAGGTGGGCAGGTTCAGGCTGGACATGAGGAGGAAGTTGTTCAGCATGAGAGTGGTGAGAGCCTGGAATGGGTTGCCCAGGGAGGTGATTGAGGCCCCATCCCTGGAAGTGTTTAAGGCAAGGCTGGATGAGGCTCTGGCCAGCCTGATCTAGGGTAGAGTGTCCCTGGACATGGCAGGGGGGTTGTAACTAGATGATCCTTGTGGTCCCTTCCAACTCTGACTGATTCTATGATTCTATGTATATGTACACTTTCACGCTCTCTTCCAATTACATTAGCTTGGTCCTCTCATTCCAGGAGATATGGATGAAAATACAATTGATGTTCACAAGTACCATCTTCTGATGCTAATATTTTAAGCCTAACTATGTTAGTGACAAAAACACATTGCAGACTAAGCAAATATCATTGCTTTTCCCTGTAGAAACAGAAATTAAAATGGAATGGTATTTAGAAATGTAGACTATTATGACAGCTTGGGGTAGAACCATGAACTTTATAACACATTCTTTTGCTTCTAAATTATAATCAGCTCACACTGAAAGAGTGAAAAATTCAAGAAATCTTATCTTTATTTCAATTTTTTATGAATACCACTGCTTTTCAGTCAGAATTCAGATTCCACCTGATACAGGATTTCGTGGCACTTCTTGGTCTGCTTTTGCTCTTCTGTTCAGTGCTTCTCAGAGAGAGTGCTTCACACTGTCATTGCTGAGATTGCAACTGTCATGCACGTGTAGTACATAAGAGGACTTGGTTTTCTAGTATTAAAATCTAGCACTTTCCATAGACATGAATTCATAGAATCAGCCACGTTGGAAGAGACCTCCAAGATCATCCAGGCCAACCTAGCACCCAGCCCTAGCCAGTCAACTAGACCATGGCACTGTCCCCTGGAGTGACTCCACCACCTCCCTGGGCAGCCC